>JBAMNC010001334.1:0-228956 GCA_037902135.1 Cetoscarus ocellatus
CTTATAGTCCTGGGGTCGTCAAGATGGAGTGCATATGTGAGTCCAAACAGAATGTACATTGCCTTCAGCAGATCTTGAATGTTGTCCATCATGATTTCTCCTTCAATGATGATTCTCAGCGAGGCTGGGATGAGATGCAGAGAAGATGTAGATACAGTATCTCCACGCTCTATGAGAAGTATCCCGATGTCGAGGTCACAAAAGGAGTCATCATCAGAGTCCTTAATAAAAAATAACATACAAGCACAATCATTTCATTAGAATTCTCATTTGAAATCAACTTTAATCAATGTAAAAGTGTCATGGTGAAAATTATAAGAAAGAAAGACTTATTCACAAAGTCTGCTTTGAAGAAGTTTGTGGGTTGTCCCCAAGGATGACAGGAAGCCCTCTGAGCACCTGTGTTCAGATCGCAGTTGGCTCTGTAGTCTCCTGGGGATTATACACAATAACATAAGTTATATAGTCATACAGCTAAAATGAAATGATTAATGAAAAAGCTCAACAGTTTATTTGACATAATCAGGTGAAATGGGGGTCAGAGGATCTTCTCCTGATATTTTTAAACTGAACTCATTTCTTTCCTGCATTCTGATCATTTTTAATGAACAACTGTATAACAATCATGAGGTGGTCTTGTGATCTTTGTGGTGCTTTGTGAAATCTCATCAGTGTTTTTAAAGCTTATCTCACATAAATAATTAATCATTTTTATTTTCATGTCTTAAAATCTTTTCAAAAATATGTCAGATGAACATGTAACGCAGTTATTCACACACACCTGGGCTTGTAGTTACTGAATGACAGAGAGACTGACAGCTATCACATCACAGCAGACATGGTAATAAAAACACATCTTCCTGATATATTTGTGTAAAAATCCCCCCATTTCAAAAACGAGGTCACAATACTGCTGAATTCACCGTCTTCTCTGTTCCTCTTGTCTTTGATGAAGCTTTCTCACCAACATGCCTCAGTTTAAAACATGTTGACCCTCCATCCCTTCACAGCAACAGCTGATGTTTTAAAGTAAAAGAGTTTATCAAACATCGATAGATGAGCTGCATTACATGTTTGAAAATATTCTGAATGCCACAGGTGAGCTCACAGCTAAAGGTGCAGCAACATCCTGCTCTCCCCCTGCTGCAGGTCACACAGAGGTCACACAGAGGTCATGGGAGGAGCACACGTGACGCACGTTACAGTTTACAAGATGTAAAAGAAATAATCATTTGATGAAAAAAATGCACATTTTCTGCAGATATTGCTAAAACATGCAGAAATAACATCCATAAATCAGAGTTAATACAAGACAAAGAGCCAGTTTTTAGCTTCTCCGTACTCTGAGTCCAGACAGACTCTGGTGAGGGTCAGAGGAGCCACAGGATGCACACCAGTCGTGCTACCGGCTGCCAAACTGCGCAGTCTGTGCCGGCTCTGCGTCGTGTTGTTCGGAGATCAGTGCTCATTGCTGCGTCCCCCCCACCGTCCCGCCCAGATACCGTTCTAATGCAGCACATGACATGACAGTGCCATGCCCTTATCCCGGTGCAGGGGCTCAAAGGCGCACAGACACAGTTTGCTCAGTACGTGTGCGCTGGGATACGTCAATGGCTGATGTAATAGAAAGAGGAGAGTCTCTTGTCCACAACAATGTCTGCTTTAATACAGCACAAATTGACGTAAATATCAATGACACAGTTGCGCACACTGGCCAGTATGTGAGCCGTCCTCAGACTGTTAATGCTAAGCTAACTTCAATATTTAGGCTGACTGACACTGTTCTGGGTGGATGTTAGCTAATGTTAGCCATAAGCATGTGTAAACATATGCACCAATTGGCGAGGCAAAGTGCTCAGCCAGCAGATGCTCCCATACCTGACCAGATCATACTGAGAGTATCACAGCGTTACTGGATCTAATCATTACACAGAAAAAAGAAGCGTCAACAAGTTCCTTCCAAGCGTTTGGGTATTAAAAATTCCAACGAAGATAATTAGGTTACAACAATTATTTTATATACTTACCACTCCACTTGGAGTAAGTTTGCTTCTTGTTAAGGATCCACTTTGCCGCTGATGTCTGTACGTGTCCCACCAAGTGTAGAGAGCTGTTGATGCATCGTCAGTTGCTGCGTCCTCACGAGCCATGCAAGATTTTGAATTAGCCCCGCCCCTTTCTTATAAAACTGAACATACAGAGTTATCTCTACTAAACAAGATTGGTGCAACAAATCTCTCCAGCTAAATACTACAATCAACTAATGTTGTTTTGTAATCATAGCAGGTTTTTACAAAACATAAAACAATAAGTAATGATCACTTGGAGGTTTAAGTAGAAACAAAATCTGGGTTTATAGTGTTCCATTGTGAATTTCTAAGGTACCAGACAGATTCACAGTGTCACAGAAATTGAAAGTGTAAAAGAAGGAAACTTAACTTTAGCACTTTAAAAACAACCACAGCTGAAACAAAGTGCTATACATCAATGAACAAGACATAAAAAAATGTAAAACAATGGATAAAATAAAGCAGATCTAAACACTAAAACAGTGGTTTCATTTTTTTTAAAAACATTTTAGAAACAATAAAACGAGTAACTAAAACAAACCATAAAACAGGAGAAGAGTCTCATGTGGGGTTGAAAGCCAAGGAATAAAAATGAGTTTTAAGATGAGTTTTAAAAATGGACAGTAGGATTTTCTAATGTGGAGAGGAAGCTCGTTCCACAATTTAGGAGCAGCCACAGAAAAAGCTCTACCCCCTCTGAGCTTCCGTTTTGACCTCGGTACCTCCAGGTTAAACCAGGCTCAGATTTAGCCTTGGGCTTTACAGTTTTTATTGGAGCCACAGAGTCCAATATGGTTCGACAGGAGGAGTGAAACCAGGAGCTGAGCTCTTCAGTGTTAACAGAGGCAGGACAGACACAGAGCTGATCAAAAGCCACAGAGAACTGACCGGCAGTAAATGACTTCAAAATCTGGAGTCTCTGAACAGGGGCCACAGATTTAACATCAGCACAAGAAAAAGCAACTTCTAACAATATAGGCATTTGATCAGAAATCACATCGTCTCAGATCTCCAAATTAGACACAGATAAACCATGACAGATAGGGTACCATCAATTTTGTCCATGTCTGTATGTCCTTCATGGACTAATATAGATTACATGCACTTAAAGTCCAACTTGCATTGATTTAACAGTGAATTATTCATTTGTATTTCTTAGCCAACTCAATTTTACACTATTTATTTGTCACTAATAGTCTTGTTCTGATGTTGTCATACATTACCTTTACCATTACTTTTATTTTTACCACTTTCAAAAACAATAGATGTCGAAAAATTATGAAAAAAAGGTAAGGTTATTTTTTCTTTAATTATGTCCTTTAAATTGCCCTAATCTACTTTGTGTAAAGCTGACAATAAAACAAAACTTTGAATTAAAAAGCTGAATAACATAAAATGAAAAAAATTGAGAAGAAAAACATTTTTAATACAGTAAAAATTACGACAATGCCAAGAAAATGTGACTTTTTTCATGAGGAAATACAAACAACATTTTTCTACCGCATGACTGGTGATTTATTTCATTACAAAGTATATGTTCAATTTGTATTTTAAATACAGGAGTTTATATAATAACTGTGAGCAGTTAAAGCGTTATTAATTTTTAATTATTAATATTACAGACCTAGCTGTATTTTTAATATTTTTTTCATTGAAGCAGGCCTAATATTTTAAACAGCTGAGACAAAGTTTAAAATGACAGCTAAAACTACATCATCTTTAAAACATTTGTCTAAAGTGTAAAGACCAGTGTATTTGATGACTTTCAGTCATTTAACATTAGCTTCAGAAGTTTCTCTGATAAAACAAAGCCACGAGTGTATAAAATGGCCGCCCAGCATTCTGTGGTTGCTTTGGTAACTGCAGAGGAGCCTCAGGTCCTCATTTCAAAAGAAGCAGATTCAGAGACAGCCAGAGGAAGTACAACTCCTGCTAAAACCTGAGATTTCTCCATAACATCACCCTCCAGCCACAGGAATTTAACACCAAGAGAAGTTTTAAAGATCTTCTTTAGGACAGACTTCAAACTTTTGAGATGGAAAATGTAAGATTTGAACTTTTTGATGATCACAGGTAGCTAAGCTAATGGTAGCTAATGATTCAGAATGAAGGGATAACAATCACCTTTCCTTCCTTAACACAATTTTGTAAAAACCTTTCAAAACTGCTTTAAACACTTCAGAATGTTAAAGTTTAAGTTATTTTACAAGCTGAATACGCACAGCTAAACTCTAAGCTAACACACATAGCCTCAGCAATCTAAGTGTAGACTTGAACAGAGTCTTGTCCTTAGAGCTTAATTAATCATGAAATGGCAAAATGTTAAGGTGTTAACTATTGACCTCAGAGTTTCTGAAAAAAATCAATAGTTATAAAAGGACTTTTCCAACAATCACGTAAGAGATAAAACCTTAGTTTTGACATTTTGCAGAGTCATTAGTCTGTTGTCTGCAGACTGTCTCAGTCATTTTCAGACTGTGTTTAAGCACTCGACAAAATTTAATGAAGTGAACATACTCTGGAGGTGCTTGATGACTATGAAAACAGAAGATTTGGGAGTGTAAAATTCATTCCAATAAGTTTTTCAATATAATGGAAATGTAAATATGTACAAAATGGCTGCCAAAATCCCTGGTTGCCATGGGGAATGTCATTCAAATCATAACAAAATGGCCGCCCAGCATTCCATGGTTTTGGTGCTTAAAAACAGATTCTCATTCAAACCAAAACAAAATCAGAGACACACAGAAAAAGCTTTGCTCCTGCTGCAATCTGCAATTTCTTTAACAAATCACACTGCTACTCCAAAAAATTACCACCAATAGACGGACTAAAGAACTCCTGACATTCATTCAAGCTTGACATCAGACTTTTGACATGGAAAATGTAAGATTTGAACTTTTTGATGATCACATGTAGCTAAGCTAACGGTAGCTAATGATTCAGAATAAAGGGATTACAATCACCTTTCCTTCCTTAACACAATTTTTTGAAAACCTTTCAAAACTGCTTTAAACATGTAAGAATATAAAAGTTTAAGTTATTTTACAAGTTGAAAATGCACCGCTAAACTCTAAGCTAACACAATTAGCCTCAGCAATCTAAGTGTAGCTAGACTTTAACAGTCTTGTTCTGAGAGTTTAATTAATCATAAAAAGGCAAAATGCTAAGGTGTTAACTATTAACCTCAGAGTTTCTGAAAAATCAATAGTTATTAAAGGACTTTTCCAAAAATCACGTAAGAGATAAACCTTAGTTTTGACATTTTGCAGACTCATCAGTCCGAGGCTCTGCAGACTGTCTCAGTCATTTTCAGACTGTGTTTAAGCACTCGACACAATTTAATGAAGTGAACATACTCTGGAGGTGCTTGATGACTGAAAACAGAAGATTTGGGAGTGTAAATTCATTCCAATAAGTTTTTCAATATAATGGAAATGTAAATATGTACAAAATGGCTGCCAAAATCCCTGGTCGCCATGGGGAATGTCATTTAAATCAAAACAAAATGGCTGCCCAGCATTCTGTGGTTGCTTTGGTAACTGCAGAGGAGCCTCAGGTCCTCATTTCAAAAGAAGCAGATTCAGAGACAGCCAGAGGAAGTACAACTCCTGCTAAAACCTGAGATTTCTCCATAACATCACCCTCCAGCCACAGGAATTTAACACCAAGAGAAGTATTAAAGATCATCTGACTGAATTTAGGACAGACATCAGACTATACATCACTTTTACCAGAGAGATTTCTGCAGAATACATACAAAAGCCCTTTTATATCAGTTGTTTAAAACAGAATAATGTTTCTTCTTTTTCCCCAATAAATAATAGGTAAACAATTTCTGCTTTACCAAAAATACAGTAAAAATCTAATAAAGTATAATTAAATTCAAATATCCTCAATGAAGGCTTATTTGTATAAAGCATTCACAAAGATATTGAAATAAATAAAAAGTAACATACGGGAGAAATACTTCACCACAATTACAAGTCCTTAATTTAAGAAATTCAAAGTGAACTATTTTCACATTTTAGAGAGAGAAAATGTTTTGACTTTAAATGATAATGTTGTGTTTGAGAAAAAATAAATGGTCATCAATTTATTTAAACTTGAAAAAATGTTTCAAGCTGAAACGTGTCTAAATGTGACTAATTATTTTTGTGTCTAAAGACCAAGACTTTAGTGTAAGGGCTTATTGTTGACAAAATCTTAAACAAAATTAATTATAATGGGCAGAGAGGACAACAATGTCACTGAAAAGTATAATAATTGTTATATAAGTCTAAGAATAAATCTAAAATAACTGCTAAAGTAAAGCCTGTTCTTTGATGATTTTTTTAATTCTAACAGTGCTGTTGAACATTTTGTGCTCATTTTACAAGTCTTTTATTCACCAAAGCGTTGTTTAGAGTCTTATTATTGAGGTTCCATCCATGCAAAGTCTAAATATAAAAAAACATGTGAAATCATCAGCATAATTGTGTCACAAACACAATAACAAAACCTTTTTCCAAGTGTTTGACTTATTTGAATTATGGTGTCAATCTGATTTAACAACTCGTTCAATAAATAGGTCTTCTGAAACAACTATAGCAAAGAAAAAAACTTCTGCAACTATGGTTAGAAATATGAAAAACATCTCATACTTTCTCAACACTTTTTTTGTTTTGAAATGCATTTTGGAGTCACCTCCTTCTGTTTGCCATATTCTCGTAGTGATTTATTATTATTTCATTTTTATAAATTGATTATGTTTTCTACATCTTGACATAAAAGGCTCTAATTTCCTGGCGCAACTCAGGGTGGCGCAGCCTGGCGCACCCCGCGCAGTGGTAATTTCAACCGGCGCACCACTGTGCGCAGCCAATTTGGCAATTTGGTAGACCTGCTGCGCTGAGATCGGTGTGACAGTGCACCAGGAGGAGGTGTCGAAAGTTTCAGCTTGGCGCAGTGACAATTTCGTGCCAAAAAACTGCGCGGAAGGTGCGCTGAAAGCTCGCCAGCTCCAACCTGGTCTATTTTCGGCGCAGGAGAGGCGCACCCCGGGCAGTGGTAATTTGGCTGACAGACGCACAGTGCGCACATGTCACCAAAACCTCACAGGCAGGTATCCACAGTGTCAGGAACATTTCAATGCAATAAACAATCACAGCAACCACTATTTAATGTAACCGTCTGAACCAGCATATACATTTGTATCTATATTAATTGTCCCGTCACTTCTGATGTCAGATCAGAGACGTTTGTCATAACTAACGAGTTCACATCTCTCAGCCAACCACAAACAGCCACATTATCCGATACGGAGTATCCGGCTTCCCTCATCTCATGAAATTCAACAGAAAAGAAAAAAGAGAGAGACGCTCGCTGAATAAATGTAAGTCACTCTGTGTCTTAAGGATTTACCTGTGATTGCCCATATTTCTCTGTTTTAATCTTTGTTCGTAACGTGATCTAAAAAGATGAAGTACATTATTGCCAGGAGGATGAGGAGGAGATATATTTTCACCTAAGGCGCTGCTATTTGGCGATGACAGACCAGTAATGCAGGTGGATCACAAGCATGATGAATGGATTAGCCTGCTGCTGTGTTTAAATGTAATTATCACTTAATTTTGTGCTCATATTTATGACACAGGAACAGATTACATCTGTCCCGCGAGGTGGTCCACACGGTGACGTGCATCGTGTCCTCCGATGCGCGTCACCGGTGGCCCCTGCGCTCTCCCAGTTGCTGCAAAAGTGACAGCGGCTCTGACCTTCTTCTCCACCGAGGTGAAATTGTAACTGCGCCTCGCCCGCGGCGCATTTAAAGGCGAGGAGAGGCGCTCATTTGATTGGTGAAGATCACACTCGGCTGTGTTAAACCCACTCACGCCTCCTCTCCTCCCTCTCTGCCATTTGCGCCAGTGGGAGAGACGGACGCGTGGGTGCGCCTCCCTGCGCCAGACTGCGCCTTGCACGAAACTTGCAAAATGCCCTAGACACACCCTGTTGGCGTGGCGCAGGCGCGGCGCAGGGCAGGTGCACCCCGCCTGCGCCTGGTCTACGAAATTAGAGCCCAAAGTGTTATACTCTGGGTTTAAAAAGGAAAGTGATGCAAAGGTTTTTACATGATTTTACACTCACTGGCCACTTTATTAGGTACATCTTGCTTGCACAGGGCTGGACATCCTTTTGCCTTTTGTTTCCATATTGAATTATTATCATTTTCATAAATCAATTACAGAGCTAATATGAAGAGAATTGCATTTTTGTGTTTTTGCATCAATGAAAAATATTCATGCAGGCTTTTTCTTTAAAAAACAAAAAAACAAAATACATTAAGTATTGTAACCTGGGTTCAAAAGGAAAATAATGGGAAGGTGGGAATGGGAAGAATATCACACTCACTGGTCACTTTATTAGGTACACCTTGCTTGTACGGTTTGGTCCCCATGTTGTCTTAAGAACTGCCTAATCTCTTAATTATTGCATTGTGTTATATGATTAACATTGTTATAAATCATTTACAAAGCCACTATATATAGAGAGAATTACGTTGTGTTTTTGCATCAATGAAAATATGTAAACAAGTTCAGTCTTCAATCAATACAGAAATATAGTAAAAAATTTGATGAGGTATAACTAAATCAAATCAAATCAAATCAAACTTTATTTATAAAGCACTTTTCATACATTATAAATGCATCGCAAAGTGCTATACATGTTAAAAATAGTCACCCCCCACCGCCCCACCCGATCTCCAACCCCAGCACATACACACACATCCACATACACCACACACCACACACACATACACACCGACACACAAGCACACTCAGGCACACAGAATAAAATGATCTTAAAGGTGTGTTATAAGCTTGTGGCTGAGTACAGAGTTGCCAGGTCAGGAAACGCCAGGAGGCCGACTGCACCGGGCGCCACCCACAGCCCAGGGCCAGGATGCATCCATCCAGGCGTGCACCGCTACAGGGCCAGTGAGGGGCCCGCCACAGCAAAGCAGTGCTGCAGACCCCACACTTGGCCAAGACGATGCCCACCATGAGACAGAGACAACCCAGCCACAAGCATCTGCAGCCCCCCGTGCAGGCGGCCCCCACTGAGGAAACACTGGAGATACGGAATAAAAACATAAAACTACAAATCTAAAAGTCATAAAACGAAATAAATAAGGAAAGTTAAATAAAATATGAAATGAAATAAAATATAGAATAAAATACAGCATAAGAAAACTAACAAATGGCTAAAATATCATAAAAAGTAAGTAAGTAAAAAGAGGGTTAGGATACATAAATAAATAAAATTAAATAAGAATATAGATAAAATAGGACATTAGTTAAAAGCCAAATTAAATAGGTGGGTCTTGAGCCTGCTTTTAAAAATATGAACATTCTCTGCAGCCCTCAGGTCCTCTGGCAGGCTGTTCCACAGACGGGGGCCATAGTGCTGGAAAGATGCCTCACCATAAGTCCGTGTTCTAGCTTTGGGAATCATTAAGAGGCCAGTGCCAGAGGACCTCAGGGTCCGCGAGGGTTCATATGGTAAAAGCAATTCTGAAAGATAAGAAGGTCCAAGACCCCTAAGACATTTAAAAACCATTAAAAGGACCTTAAAATCAATCCTAAAACACACAGGGAGCCAATGCAGTGATTTTAAAACCGGTGTAATATGTGCTCGCCTTCTGGTCTTCATCAGCACACGTGCTGCTGAGTTCTGTAACAGTTGTAAACTTGAGATGTTTCTTTTTGGAAGACCAGAAAGCAGGGCGTTACAATAGTCAATACGACTGGAGATAAAAGCATGCATTAGCGTCTCTGTGTTAGCCCGGGAGAGAAAGGGGTGGACTCTGGCTATGTTCTTCAAATGATAAAATCCTGTTTTCGTTATGTTTTTAATATGAGGAATAAAATTAAGCTCAGAGTCAAAAATGACGCCCAGATTCTTCACCTGATTGGATGGAATTAAAGACAGGGTTTGGAGTTTTGATAAAAGTTTCTCTCCCTGAGCCTTAGGATCAATAATTAAAACCTCAGTCTTGTCCTGGTTGAGCTGTAGAAAGTTTTCTGCCATCCAGGATTTAATGTCTAAAATACAATTAAAAAGGGCATCAATCGGCCCTGTGTCATCAGGAGACATGGATATGTACAGCTGTGTATCATCAGCATAACTGTGGAACGTGATACCATGCCTCCTGATGACGTCTCCCAGTTGAAGCATGTACAAGTTAAAAAGTATGGGGCCTAAAATTGAGCCTTGGGGAACACCACATTTAATTTTATGGATCCTTGATGAGCATGTGTCTAAACTTACAAGAAATTTTCGATCTGTTAGATAAGAACTGAACCATTGAAAGGCAGTACCAGAGAGGCCTACTAGGTGTCTTAGTCTATGTAAAAGAATTGTGTGATCTACTGTATCAAAAGCAGCGCTCAGATCCAGTAGCACAAGGACTGTAAGCTTGTGTAAGTCCAAGTTACACCTAAAATCATTCACAATTTTCAGTAGTGCAGTCTCTGTACTGTGGTTCGTCCTAAATCCAGATTCAAATTTCTCAAGGATCGAGCGGTTGTTTAAAAAATCATTCAACTGAATAAAAACAAGTTTTTCTAAAATTTTGCTTAAAAATGGTAAGTTGGACACTGGCCTGTAGTTATTAAGAACATTGGGATCCAAATTGTTCTTCTTCAGAAGGGGTCTCACTACTGCCGTTTTAAGGGCAGCAGGGAAAGAGCCCATCTGAAGGGAACAATTCACTATATTTAAAAGCTCAACTTCAAGAAATCCATAAAGAGTTTTAAAAAGTGATGTGGGAATTGGGTCTAAAAGGCAGCTCGTTGGTTTTACTTGGGAGAAAACTCTACCAAGCGCTTCAGCATCAACCAGTGCAAAACTGTACAGTGTTTCCTCAGGTAAAAACAAGCTTTCTAATGTATTAGAAACAGTATTCTTATTGGATAAAACAGAGGATCTTATAGAATCAATTTTACCCCTGAAGTGGTCTGCAAAGCCTTCACAAAGAGAGTCCGAGGGAGTGATTTGGTGACTGTTAAAAACGGGATTGATTAAAAGATTGATGGTGTCAAAGAGGATTTTTGGGTTGTTTTTATTATCTGTAATTATGTTGGTAAAATAGGTTGTTCTTGCATGTCTGAGAGTATCGTTGTATATTTTTAGTTGTTCACGGTAAATCTGGTAATGAATCGTTATCTTATTTTTCCTCCATCTCCTTTCAGCTATCCTGCAATTTCTTTTCAATTTTTTGATGTCTTCATTTCTCCACGGGGGTGCACGCTTAGGCAGTACTTTCTTTGTGGTTAGTGGAGCTACGAGATCAAGAGTTTTTTCTAATTTGTTTATAAAATGTTCAACGATAAAATCACAGGATGCAGGTGTAGTAGCTGGGGGATGCTTACCCAAGATTTCAATAAAATTTGCAGCCACTTCTGAGGTAAAATAGCGTCTCCTGACAGTTCTAACCGAGGTCTCCCATTGAATAAAACTGGTGATATTAAAAAACACACAGTAATGGTCCGACACAGCCAAGTCAACAACAGAGGACTGTTGTCTGGGGGTGTCGTTGGTGCCCACGTGAATGACGACCCTGTTTACCTGTGGGTGAGAGCTCAGGACGCCTGGGATCCTCTCAGTTATGTCTGACACTGTGGCGCCGGGAAAACACAGGGTGAACGCCCCTCTCAGACGGACGTTCCTGATGAGGGAATCCCCGATGACGAGCGTCGTGGCCTGTTGTTTGAGGGGGGCGGCCGGTTCGCCGATCCCGTCATCCCTGCCAGACGCCCGGGGGTGAGGACACCTCGTGTGCCATCGCACCGCGTCCCTGAGGAGCCGCTTTCGCTGAGCCGAGGGGCGGGAGGACGGAGGCGTGCGGCCCGGTGCTGGACGTCCATCCGCTGGAGCAGTGGCAGCCGTGAGTGGGGGGAAGGCTGTGTTGTCTGTGAGCGGGGGCACAGCGTCCGCTGGGAGGCATCGTGGTCAGCAGGACCCCGGACCCCCGGCTCCGCGCCCATAGATAGAGCCGCAAACCTGTTGATAAGGGGGATGCTAATGGAGGGGGAAGCCCCACACGGAGCCCCGCCAGGAGGCCTTTTCCTTCTGCGGACCACCACTTCGGACCAGGAAGTCCCACCGCTCGGGGTAGAGCAGGAGGGCCGCTGACAGGTGGAGGAGGGAGGCTCCCAGACGACGGTGTTCCCCAGTGCAGCGGTGGCGCCGTGCTGTTGCAGCTCACCGGTCTGTGTGGTCTCCAACCAGCTGGACAACGCCGGGAGCCGAGATTTAAAGGTGGCCAGCAGTGAGTCCTTCCTCTGCAGCTCGTCCGATAGCCGTTCAATGTCCTCAAGAAGATCAGCGATCTTTTTCTGGGCTTTTTTAAGCTGGTGTCCTTCCTCTGCAGGTAAGGTGTCCACAGCGTTAGCCTCCATGGCTGCCATGTTCGACTCTAACTAAGTCCAGGTTGTCTCCATAAGTCTGTAAAATTTAACAATAGTAGCTATTGAAACAAAGTTATTGAAACAAATCAAAAGTAACCTAAAAAAGGAATGCTTCATCACAACTATGAGTCCTTTATTAAAGATATCCCTGTAGTTTCATCACTTTAGTTTGAGTTTAGAATAGTATTGATGAGCATTTTAATGAGTAAAAAACAGTAACGTAAATTTTCAAGTGGGCTGTTTAACATGAGCTTTATGAACATTTTCTCTGTTTCGAAATGCTTTTGGTGTCACTTACTTCTGTTTGTCACATTATTCATTTATTATTTCCATTTTATAAGTCAATGTTTCTACATCTTTATGTAAAACCTTGTAATCTGGACTGGAAAAGCGAATAATGCAAAGGTTGTTCACATTAATATTGCACTCACTGGCCACTTTATTAGGTACATCTTACTCATACTGGGTTGGACCCTCGGAAGTGCCTTTATTCTTATGATTTTATTTCATACTTATTATTATTGTTATTGTAATAAATCAATTGTGATTTTACACCTTGCTAACACACATTGTAAACTGCTTTATGAGAAGGGTTTTACATCACTACACTCAACGGCGTCTTTATCAGGTACTTTGCTTGTACTGGGCTGGACCTTCAGGAGGGCCTTAATTCTTCATGGCATTGATTTAACAGCAGTGTTAATTTTGACAGCACTTTTTAATTTAGTTTTAGTCTTTTGCCTAAAATGTCTTTAAGTTTTAGTCATAGTTTAGTCATCTAAATTCTTTTAATTTTAGTTTGGTTTTAGTTCATGAAATTTCACCACATTTTAGTTGACAAAATCTACAGTAAATTTAATAAACTAAAATATGAAGTGTAAAGGGTAAGGCATGTTTTATGTTTCCTTCATTTTCTAAAGTCATGTTTTACACTTGGACAAACTGAAACATCTAATGACCCTTTAGTGAATGCTAGTACAATTTGAATGTATGCCATGTGATTGGCTGATTGGGTATTTGAGTTAACAAACAGTTAAACAAGTGTACCTAATAAAGTGTCCTGTGAGCGACTATCAAAAGTACAGAGGCGTATCATATCCCCATTAGAACATCAAATCTTGTATACTGATGAGATAATTACTGTTTTGACATGATGATCCTGCAGCTCATTTTCGTTCTGGCTGTCCCTTTTAAAGGAAAGCTCCAGAAACTAAAAGTTCTTCAAAAAAGGTCAAAATAATCACTCATAGGACATGTTTTAAAATATTCTGAACACACTTTTAATTGAGCTACTTTAGCTGTTTAGCTGCTTTAAGTCTTGTTAGTTTGCATTTCCAGTGTCACTGACGCCTTGTTTGTTCTTTTACAGACTGTTGAGCCAAATCATCTGAAGGACCACGACTACTGTCAGATGCCCAGAGTCTCTGCACGCCTGTCCCAGAGAAAGCCTCGAGCTTTCAGCAGGTGTCCGTGCTGTGACAGTGGAACAGTAAGACATTTAACTTGATTGTTTTGGGGAATTAAAATGCCAAACTTAACAAATCTTAACTCTCTCAAATAAATAATTGAATTTATTTAGGGACATTAACTGTAAGCATGTAGAGATATGTTTTGACAAAAGCCTGATATTTTCTTCATTGTGGCATCTGCAATGAACTCTAATACCCTTACCTATTTTTTTAAGTATGCAGTTTTAATAACAAATATACCCCATGCTAGTTACGTTTATTTAAAGTTGATGAGTACTATCACTCAGTAAATGCATAATGATTCAGATAAAGTTTAAATTGTTTGCTGGTGTCCTTTTTACTTAAATAATCCCAAAACAAAAATAAAGTGGGTTTTCTGATGGTTTGTGTAAAAGTAGTTCAATTATCTATTCTAGATGCTAATAAATAAATCTGCAAGACAATAAATCAAGATTACATTTTATCTGATCAGCCACAGAAGAACTTTTTTTTTCTCAGTCAGTTCAATAAAGTCAGTTTTAGTGTTAAATTTGAAATCATATCTATTTGATTTAAAAAAGTCTAAAATCAGCATTAATTATGAAGGCATTTGCCATTACTTTTGTTAATGTTTTAATAATTCACTGAATTAATCACTTTTATTTTTCACAAATTTGCAAAATTGAAAGTAATACAAAATCTAAAGATTTGCACAGTTTTCTTTCTTAAATAATGTTAGAAAATAATACAAAATTATCCCAAAAATCATTTTTATTTCTCATAGAATAAATGCTGACACAGCAATTTAACAGACAAAGCTTTTACAGTGTTTAATTTAAATGTAGGAAGACTAAATGAGGCATAAATACTGTGATTAAAAATATCTCTCCAACGCCTGCCAGTTTTTCTGAGTCTACTTAAACTGTGGGGGAGCAAATTAGCGACTTACATTAAACTTCAAAATAAATAGCAGCAGACATTTAACAGAGTCAGGCTGTGACTGTGGTGGTGCAGTCATGACGGGCATGTCTCAGATTCTTAAAATGACATGACTGCAGTGCAAACAGGCCAGAGCCAACTTTTTGGTATTGAAAGTACAGCTCACATTGTAGATTTAATGTGAAGTAATATAATAAAATGAATTATTAAGCACATTTGGTTTAATTTTAAATAGACATGACTGAGGGGAGCACAGGTGCCATTAGCTAACTGTTACCTATCAACAGAAAGTGTCAGAGACGAGCTCTGTGAAGGTTCAGTTTAGTCGCTGCCAAAGAACAAACTCATGACAAAGTTTGATTCATGAATAAGTAACAAACACAGATCCTTAATCTCTGAGGACTGGCTGAATCTTTGCTTATAATTCATGTATTTTCCTCTCTGAGATTTGATTTATTTTACCTGTGATTAAGAGCCAAAGCCTGACATCTTCCTTGTTGTATTTCAGGACTCAGAGCACCACCATCCTGCTCCTGCTGCACAACCTCCCAGGAAGAGGAGGCGCACCTCAGCGGTCCATCGCTCCACCTCACAGCGCCGTGCCAAGCGTGCCCGCTCACCATTTGCCAGCAAACTGAAGAATACAATTGGACCTGAGGATCTACCTGAGGTCTCCACTTTGGTCCCCAGCCCCAGGCCCGAGCCCTCCACCAGTGACCTGCCTGATGACGGCCCTGTGCAGATCCACAGGCTCTCTGTGGACACGTACAGGCAGCTCTACAGCTCTGTGGTGGAAGACCCCCATCAGCGCCCCTACAGCCAGGCTCGAGGGCTCCACCTGAAACAGGAACTGTGGGAGCACCTGGACCGGCCCATGTTTCGTGAAACCTATGACGAGGAAGGACGGCTCCAGGTGAACGTCACCTATGGAGCTGGAGCACATCCTCCGAGGTTTGACGTAGACATGTCGGGAGAACCAAAACCTGGAAAACCACCAAGGAAGAGAGTTAAGAACTGAGTTTACAGTCTTCACTCACATGGACTTAACATCTGTCCAGCCACCTCCACCCTCGCCTGCAGCTCAGACCATCATACTGTTGCACATGGACAAAAACATCTGTCCAGCCACCTCCACCCTCGCCTGCAGCTTATACCATCACACTGCTGCACAAGGACATAACATCTGTCCAGCAACCTCCACCCTCGCCTGCAGCTCAGACCATCATACTGCTGCACATGGACAAAAACATCTGTCCAGCCACCTCCACCCTCGCCTGCAGCTCAGACCATCATACTGCTGCACATGGACAAAAACATCTGTCCAGCCTCCTCCACCCTCGCCTGCACCTAATACAATCATACTGCTGCACAAGGAAAAAACATCCATCCAGCCTCCTCTGCCACCTCCACCCACGCCTGCAGCTTATGCCATCATACTGCTGCACATGGACAAAAACATCTGTCCAGCCTCCTCTGCCACCTCCACCCTCACCTGCAGTTCATTCCATCATATTGCTGCACATGGACAAAAACATCTGTCCAGCCTCCTCTGCCACCTCCATCCTCGCATGCATCTCATACCATCAGACTGCTGCATATGGACAACAACATCTGTCGAGCGTCCTCCACCCTCGGCTGCAGCTAATACCATCACACTGCTGCATATAGACAAAAACATCTGTCCAGCCTCCTCTGCAACCTCCACCCTCGCCTGCAGCTGATACAATCATACTGCTGCACAAGGAAAAAAAAATCCATCCAGCCTCCTCTGCCAACTCCACCCACGCCTGCAGCTGATGCCATCATACTGCTGCACATGGACAAAAACATCTGTCCAGCCTCCTCTGCAACCTCCACCCTCGCCTGCAGCTAATACAATCATACTGCTGCACAAGTAAAAAAACATCCATCCAGCCTCCTCTGCCACCTCCACCCTCGCATGTAGCTTATGCCATCATAGTGTTGCACATGGACAAAAACACCTGTCCAGCCTCCTCTGCCACCTCCACCCTCACCTGCAGCTCATTCCATCATACTGGTGCACATGACAAAAACATCTGTCCATCTGTCCAGCCTCCTCCACCCTCGCCTGCAGCTTATGCCATCATACTACTGCACATGGACAAGAACATCTGTCCAGCCTCCTCTGCCACCTCCACCCTCGCCTGCATTTAATACCATCATACTGCTGCACAAGGAAAAAAACATCCATCCAGCCTCCCCTGTCACCTCCACCCTCGCCTGCAGCTAATACCATCACACTGCTGCACATGGAAAAAAACATCTGTCCAGCCTCCTCTGCCTCCTCTGCCTCCTCCACCCTCGCATGCAGCTCATACCATCAAAATGCTGCATATGGACACAAACATCTGTGCAGCCTCCTCTGCCACCTCCATCCTCACCTGCAGCTCATACCATCATACTGCTGCACATGGACAAAAACATCTGTCCCGCCTCCTCCACCCTGGCCTGCAGCAAATACCATCATACTGCTGCACATGGACTTGACATCTGTCAAGCCTCCTCTGCCACCTCAACCCACGCCTGCAGCTTATGCCATCATACTGCTGCACATGGACTTAACATCTGTCCAGCCTCCTCTGCAACCTCCACCCTCGCATGCAGCTCATACCATCATACTGCTGCATATGGACAACAACATCTGTCGAGCCTCCTCCACCCTCGGCTGCAGCTAATACCATCACACTGCTGCATATAGACAAAAACATCTGTCCAGCCTCCTCTGCAACCTCCACCCTCGCCTGCAGCTGATGCCATCATACTGCTGCACATGGACAAGAACATCTGTCCAGCCTCCTCTGCCACCTCCAACCTTGCCTGCAGATAATGCCATCATACTGCTGCACAAGGAAAAAAACATCCATCCAGCCACCTCTGTCACCTCCAACCTTGCCTGCAGCTAATACAATCATACTGCTGCACAAGTAAAAAAACATCCATCCAGCCTCCTCTGCCACCTCCACCCTCGCCTGCAGCTAATACCATCACACTGCTGCACATGGACAAAAACATCTGTCCAGCCTCCTCTGCCTCCTCTGCCTCCTCCACCCTCGCATGCAGCTCATACCATCATACTGCTGCATATGGAAAAAAACATCCATCCAGCCTCCCCTGTCACCTCCACCCTCGCCTGCAGCTAATACCATCACACTGCTGCACATGGACAAAAACATCTGTCCAGCCTCCTCTGCCTCCTCTGCCTCCTCCACCCTCGCATGCAGCTCATACCATCATACTGCTGCATATGGACACAAACATCTGTGCAGCCTCCTCTGCCACCTCCACCCACGCCTGCAGCTTATGCCATCATACTGCTGCACATGGACTTAACATCTGTCCAGCCTCCTCTACCACCTCCATCCTCGCATGCAGCTCATACCATCATACTGCTGCATATGGACAACAACATCTGTCGAGCCTCCTCCACCCTCGGCTGCAGCTAATACCATCACACTGCTGCATATAGACAAAAACATCTGTCCAGCCTCCTCTGCCACCTCCACCCTCGCCTGCAGCTTATGCCATCATACTGCTGCACATGGACAAAAACATCTTTCCAGCCTCCTCTGCCACCTCCACCCTCGCCTGCAGCTAATATCATCATATTGCTGCACAAGGAAAAAAAACATCTGTCCAGCCTCCTCTGCCACCTCCACCCTCGCCTGCAGCTTATGCCATCATACTGCTGCACATGGACAAAAACACCTGTCCAGCCTCCTCCACCCTGGCCTGTTGCTCATACCATCATACTGCTGCACATGGACAAAAACATCCATTCAGCCTCCTCTGCCACCTCCACCCTCACCTGCAGCTCATTCCGTCACACTGCTGCATATAGACAAAAACATCTGTCCAGCCTCCTCTGCCACCTCCACCCTCACATGCAGCTCATTCCATCATACTGCTGCACATGACAAAAACATCTGTCCATCTGTCCAGCCTCCTCCACCCTCGCCTGCAGCTTATGCCATCATACTATTGCACATGGACAAAAACATCTGTCCAGCCTCGCGTGTCACCTCCAACCTTGCCTGCAGCTAATAACATCATACTGCTGCACAAAGAAAAAAAAATCTGTCCAGCCACCTCTGCCTCCTCCACCCACGCATGCAGCTCATACCATCATACTGCTTCATATGGATAACAACATCTGTCGAGCCTCCTCCACCCTCGGCTGCAGCTAATACCATCATACTGCTGCACATGGACAAAAACACCTGTCCAGCCTCCTCTGCCACCTCCACCCTCACCTGCAGCTCATTCCGTCACACTGCTGCATATAGATATAAACATCTGTCCAACCTCCTCTGCCACCTCCACCCTCGCCTGCAGCTAATACAATCATACTGCTGCACATGGACAAAAACATCAGTCCAGCCTCGCCTGTCACCTCCACCCTTGCCTGTAGCTCATACCATCACACTGCTGCACATGGACAAAAACATCTGTCCAGCCTCCTCTGCCTCCTCCACCCTCGCATGCAGCTCATACCATTATACTGCTGCAAATGGACACAAACACCTGTCCAGCCTCCTCTGCCACCTCCACCCTCACCTGCAGCTCACACCATCAGACTGCTGCACATGGACAAAACATCTGTCCCGCCTCCTCCACCCTGGCCTGCAGCTAATACCATCATACTGCTGCACATGGACTTAACATCTGTCCAGCCTCCTCTGCCACCTCCACCCACGCCTGCAGCTCATTCCATCATACTGCTGCACATGACGAAAACATCTGTCCATCTGTCCCGCCTCCTCCACCCTGGCCTGCAGCTAATACCATCATACTACTGCACATGGACAAAAACATCAGTCCAGGCTCCTCTGCCACCTCCACCCTCACCTGCAGCTAATACCATCACACTGCTGCACACAGACAAAAACATCCATCCAGCCTCCTCTGCCACCTCCACCCACGCCTGCAGCTTATGCCATCATACTGCTGCATATGGACAAAAACATCTGTCCAGCCTCCTCTGCCACCTCCACCCTCACCTGCAGTTCATTCCATCATATTGCTGCACATGGACAAAAACATCTGTCGAGCCTCCTCCACCCTCGGCTGCAGCTAATACCATCAGACTGCTGCACATAGACAAAACATCTGTCCAGCCTCCTCTGCCACCTCCACCCTAGCTTGAAGCTTATGCCATCATACTGCTGCACATGGACAAAAACATATGTCCAGCCTCCTCTGCCTCCTCCACCCTCGCCTGCAGCTTATACAATCATACTGCTGCACAAGGAAAAAAACATCTGTCCATCTGTCCAGCCTCCTCCACCCTCGCCTGCAGCTTATGCCATCATACTACTACACATGGACAAGAACATCTGTCCAGCCTCCTCTGCCACCTCGACAATCGCCTGCATCTAATACCATCATACTGCCTCTCAAGGAAAAAAACATCCATCCAGCCTCGCCTGCCACCTCCACCCTGGCCTGCAGCTCATGCCATCATACTGCTGCACATGGACAAAAACATCTGTCCAGCCTCCTCTGCCACCTCCACCCTTGACCTGCAGCTAATACCATTATACTGCTGCACAAGGAAAAAAACATCCATCCAGCCTCCTCTGCCACCTCCATCCTCGCCTGCAGCTCATGCCATCATACTGCTGCACATGGACAAAAACATTTGTCCAGCCTCCTCTGCCACCTCCACCCTCGCCTGCAGCTAATACAATCATACTGCTGCACAAGGAAAAAAAATCCATCCAGCCTCGCCTGTCACCTCCACCCTCGCCTGCAGCTAATACCGTCACACTGCTGCACATGGACAAAAACATCTGTCCAGCCTCCTCTGCCTCCTCCACCCTCGCATGCAGCTCATACCATCATACTGCTGCACATGGACAAAAACATCTGTCCAGCCTCCTCTACCACCTCCATCCTCGCATGCAGCTCATACCATCAGACTGCTGCACATGGACAAAAACATCTGTCCAGCCTCCTCTACCACCTCCATCCTCGCATGCAGCTCATACCATCAGACTGCTGCACATGGACAAAAACATCTGTCCAGCCTCCTCCACCCTCGGCTGCAGTTAATACCATCATACTACTGCACATGGACAAAAACATCTGTCCAGCCTCCTCTACCCTCGCCTGCAGCTAATACCGTCACACTGCTGCACATGGACAAAAACATCTGTCCAGCCTCCTCTACCACCTCCATCCTCGCATGCATCTCATACCATCAGACTGCTGCATATGGACAACAACATCTGTCGAGCGTCCTCCATCCTCGGCTGCAGCTAATACCATCACACTGCTGCATATAGACAAAAACATCTGTCCAGCCTCCTCTGCAACCTCCACCCTCGCCTGCAGCTGATACAATCATACTGCTGCACAAGGAAAAAAAAATCCATCCAGCCTCCTCTGCCAACTCCACCCACGCCTGGAGCTGATGCCATCATACTGCTGCACATGGACAAAAACACCTGTCCAGCCTCCTCTGCCACCTCCACCCTCACCTGCAGCTCATTCCATCATACTGCTGCACATGACAAAAACATCTGTCCATCTGTCCAGCCTCCTCCACCCTCGCCTGCAGCTTATGCCATCATACTACTGCACATGGACAAGAACATCTGTCCAGCCTCCTCTGCCACCTCCACCCTCGCCTGCATTTAATACCATCATACTGCTGCACAAGGAAAAAAACATCCATCCAGCCTCCCCTGTCACCTCCACCCTCGCCTGCAGCTAATACCATCACACTGCTGCACATGGACAAAAACATCTGTCCAGCCTCCTCTGCCTCCTCTGCCTCCTCCACCCTCGCATGCAGCTCATACCATCATACTGCTGCATATGGACACAAACATCTGTGCAGCCTCCTCTGCCACCTCCATCCTCACCTGCAGCTCATACCATCATCCTGCTGCACATGGACAAAAACATCTGTCCAGCCTCCTCCACCCTGGCCTGCAGCAAATACCATCATACTGCTGCACATGGACTTGACATCTGTCAAGCCTCCTCTGCCACCTCAACCCACGCCTGCAGCTTATGCCATCATACTGCTGCACATGGACTTAACATCTGTCCAGCCTCCTCTACCACCTCCATCCTCGCATGCAGCTCATACCATCATACTGCTGCATATGGACAACAACATCTGTCGAGCCTCCTCCACCCTCGGCTGCAGCTAATACCATCACACTGCTGCATATAGACAAAAACATCTGTCAAGCCTCCTCTGCCACCTCCACCCTTACCTGCAGCTTATACCATCACACTGCTGAACATAAACAAAATCATCTGTCCAGCCTCCTCTGCCACCTCCACCCTCGCCTGCAGCTTATGCCATCATACTGCTGCACATGGACAAAAACATCTTTCAAGCCTCCTCTGCCACCTCCACCCTCGCCTGCAGCTAATATCATCATATTGCTGCACAAGGAAAAAAAACATCTGTCCAGCCTCCTCTGCCACCTCCACCCTCGCCTGCAGCTTATGCCATCATACTGCTGCACATGGACAAAAACACCTGTCCAGCCTCCTCCACCCTGGCCTGTTGCTCATACCATCATACTGCTGCACATGGACAAAAACATCCATTCAGCCTCCTCTGCCACCTCCACCCTCACCTGCAGCTCATTCCGTCACACTGCTGCATATAGACAAAAACATCTGTCCAGCCTCCTCTGCCACCTCCACCCTCACATGCAGCTCATTCCATCATACTGCTGCACATGACAAAAACATCTGTCCATCTGTTCAGCCTCCTCCACCCTCGCCTGCAGCTTATGCCATCATACTACTGCACATGGACAAAAACATCTGTCCAGCCTCGCGTGTCACCTCCACCCTTGCCTGCAGCTAATACCATCATACTGCTGCACAAGGAAAAAAAAATCTGTCCAGCCTCCTCTGCCTCCTCCACCCACGCATGCAGCTCATACCATCATACTGCTTCATATGGATAACAACATCTGTCGAGCCTCCTCCACCCTCGGCTGCAGCTAATACCATCATACTGCTGCACATGGACAAAAACATCTGTCCAGCCTCCTCTGCCACCTCCACCCTCGCCTGCAGCTAATACCATCATATTGCTGCACAAGGAAATAAAACATCTGTGCAGCCTCCTCTGCCACCTCCACCCTCGCCTGCAGCTTATGCCATCATATTGCTGCACAAGGAAATAAAACATCTGTGCAACCTCCTCTGCCACCTCCACCCTCACCTGCAGCTCATTCCGTCACACTGCTGCATATAGAAATAAACATCTGTCCAACCTCCTCTGCCACCTCCACCCTCGCCTGCAGCTAATACAATCATACTGCTGCACATGGACAAAAACATCAGTCCAGCCTCCTCTGCCACCTCCACCCACGCCTGTAGCTCATACCATCACACTGCTGAACATGGACAAAAACATCCATTCAGCCTCCTCTGCCACCTCCACCATCGCATGCAGCTTATGCCATCATAGTGTTGCACATGGACAAGAACATCTGTCCATCTGTCCAGCCTCCTCCACCCTCGCCTGCAGCTTATGCCATCATAGTAGTGCACATGGACAAGAACATCTGTCCAGCCTCCTCTGCCACCTCCACCCTCGCCTGCATATAATACCATCATACTGCTGCACAAGGAAAAAAACATCCATCCAGCCACGCCTGTCACCTCCACCCTTGCCTGCAGCTAATACCATCACACTGCTGCACATGGACAAAAACATCTGTTCAGCCTCCTCTGCCTCCTCCACCCTCGCATGCAGCTCATACCATTATACTGCTGCAAATGGACACAAACACCTGTCCAGCCTCCTCTGCCACCTCCACCCTCACCTGCAGCTCACACCATCAGACTGCTGCACATGGACAAAACATCTGTCCCGCCTCCTCCTACCTGGCCTGCAGCTAATACCATCATACTGCTGCACATGGACTTAACATCTGTCCAGCCTCCTCTGCCACCTCCACCCACGCCTGCAGCTCATTCCATCATACTGCTGCACAAGGAAAAAAACATCTGTCCATCTGTCCCGCCTCCTCCACCCTGGCCTGCAGCTAATACCATCATACTACTGCACATGGACAAAAACATCAGTCCAGGCTCCTCTGCCACCTCCACCCTCACCTGCAGCTAATACCATCACACTGCTGCACACAGACAAAAACATCCATCCAGCCTCCTCTGCCACCTCCACCCACGCCTGCAGCTTATGCCATCATACTGCTGCATATGGACAAAAACATCTGTCCAGCCTCCTCTGCCACCTCCACCCTCACCTGCAGTTCATTCCATCATATTGCTGCACATGGACAAAAACATCTGTCGAGCCTCCTCCACCCTCGGCTGCAGCTAATACCATCATACTGCTGCACATAGACAAAACATCTGTCCAGCCTCCTCTGCCACCTCCACCCTAGCTTGAAGCTTATGCCATCATACTGCTGCACATGGACAAAAACACCTGTCCAGCCTCCTCTGCCACCTCCACCCTCGCCTGCAGCTCATGCCATCATACTGCTGCACATGGACAAAAACATTTGTCCAGCCTCCTCTGCCACCTCCACCCTCGCCTGCAGCTAATACAATCATACTGCTGCACAAGGAAAAAAAATCCATCCAGCCTCGCCTGTCACCTCCACCCTCGCCTGCAGCTAATACCGTCACACTGCTGCACATGGACAAAAACATCTGTCCAGCCTCCTCTGCCTCCTCCACCCTCTAATGCAGCTCATACCATCATACTGCTGCACATGGACAAAAACATCTGTCCAGCCTCCTCTACCACCTCCATCCTCGCATGCAGCTCATACCATCAGACTGCTGCACATGGACAAAAACATCTGTCCAGCCTCCTCTACCACCTCCATCCTCGCATGCAGCTCATACCATCAGACTGCTGCACATGGACAAAAACATCTGTCCAGCCTCCTCCACCCTCGGCTGCAGTTAATACCATCATACTACTGCACATGGACAAAAACATCTGTCCAGCCTCCTCTACCCTCGCCTGCAGCTAATACCGTCACACTGCTGCACATGGACAAAAACATCTGTCCAGCCTCCTCTGCCTCCTCCACCCTCGCATGCAGCTCATACCATCAGACTGCTGCACATGGACAAAAACATCTGTCCAGCCTCCTCTACCACCTCCATCCTCGCATGCAGCTCATACCATTATACTGCTGCATATGGACATCAACATCTGTCGAGCCTCCTCCACCCTCGGCTGCAGTTAATACCATCATACTACTGCACATGGACAAAAACATCTGTGCAGGCTCCTCTGCCACCTCCGCCCTGGCCTGCAGCTAATACCATCACACTGCTGCACACAGACAAAAACATCTGTGCAGGCTACTCTGCCACCTCCGCCCTCGCCTGCAGCTAATACCATCACACTGCTGCACACAGACAAAAACATCTATCCAGACTCCTCTGCCACCTCCACCCTCACCTGCAGCTAATACCATCAAACTGCTGCACATAGACAAAACATCTGTCCAGCCTCCTCTGCCACCTCCACCCTAGCTTGAAGCTTATGCCATCATACTGCTGCACATGGACAAAAACATATGTCCAGCCTCCTCTGCCTCCTCCACCCTCGCCTGCAGCCTATACAATCATACTGCTGCACAAGGAAAAAAACATCTGTCCATCTGTCCAGCCTCCTCCACCCTCGCCTGCAGCTTATGCCATCATACTACTACACATGGACAAGAACATCTGTCCAGCCTCCTCTGCCACCTCCACCCTCGCCTGCATCTAATACCATCATACTGCCTCTCAAGGAAAAAAACATCCATCCAGCCTCGCCTGCCACCTCCACCCTGGCCTGCAGCTCATGCCATCATACTGCTGCACATGGACAAAAACATCTGTCCAGCCTCCTCTGCCACCTCCACCCTTGACCTGCAGCTAATACCATTATACTGCTGCACAAGGAAAAAAACATCCATCCAGCCTCCTCTGCCACCTCCATCCTCGCCTGTAGCTCATACCATCACACTGCTGCACATGGACAAAACATCTGTCCAGCCTCCTCTGCCACCTCCACCCTCACCTGCAGCTCATTCCGTCACACTGCTGCATATAGACAAAACATTTGTCCAGCCTCCTCTGCCACCTCCACCCTCGCCTGCAGCTAATACAATCATACTGCTGCACAAGGAAAAAAAATCCATCCAGCCTCGCCTGTCACCTCCACCCTCGCCTGCAGCTAATACCATCAGACTGCTGCACATGGACAAAAACATCTGTCCAGCCTCCTCTGCCTCCTCCACCCTCGCATGCAGCTCATAACATCATACTGCTGCACATGGACAAAAACATCTGTCCAGCCTCCTCTACCACCTCCATCCTCGCATGCAGCTCATACCATCAGACTGCTGAACATGGACAAAAACATCCATTCAGCCTCCTCTGCCACCTCCACCCACGCCTGTAGCTCATACCATCACACTGCTGAACATGGACAAAAACATCCATTCAGCCTCCTCTGCCACCTCCACCATCGCATGCAGCTTATGCCATCATAGTGTTGCACATGGACAAGAACATCTGTCCATCTATCCAGCCTCCTCCACCCTCGCCTGCAGCTTATGCCATCATAGTAGTGCACATGGACAAGAACATCTGTCCAGCCTCCTCTGCCACCTCCACCCTCGCCTGCATATAATACCATCATACTGCTGCACAAGGCAAAAAACATCCATCCAGCCACGCCTGTCACCTCCACCCTTGCCTGCAGCTAATACCATCACACTGCTGCACATGGACAAAAACATCTGTCCAGCCTCCTCTGCCTCCTCCACCCTCGCATGCAGCTCATACCATTATACTGCTGCAAATGGACACAAACACCTGTCCAGCCTCCTCTGCCACCTCCACCCTCACCTGCAGCTCACACCATCAGACTGCTGCACATGGACAAAACATCTGTCCCGCCTCCTCCTACCTGGCCTGCAGCTAATACCATCATACTGCTGCACATGGACTTAACATCTGTCCAGCCTCCTCTGCCACCTCCACCCACGCCTGCAGCTCATTCCATCATACTGCTGCACATAACGAAAACATCTGTCCATCTGTCCCGCCTCCTCCACCCTGGCCTGCAGCTAATACCATCATACTACTGCACATGGACAAAAACATCAGTCCAGGCTCCTCTGCCACCTCCACCCTCACCTGCAGCTAATACCATCACACTGCTGCACACAGACAAAAACATCCATCCAGCCTCCTCTGCCACCTCCACCCACGCCTGCAGCTTATGCCATCATACTGCTGCATATGGACAAAAACATCTGTCCAGCCTCCTCTGCCACCTCCACCCTCACCTGCAGTTCATTCCATCATATTGCTGCACATGGACAAAAACATCTGTCGAGCCTCCTCCACCCTCGGCTGCAGCTAATACCATCAGACTGCTGCACATAGACAAAACATCTGTCCAGCCTCCTCTGCCACCTCCACCCTAGCTTGAAGCTTATGCCATCATACTGCTGCACATGGACAAAAACATATGTCCAGCCTCCTCTGCCTCCTCCACCCTCGCCTGCAGCTTATACAATCATACTGCTGCACAAGGAAAAAAACATCTGTCCATCTGTCCAGCCTCCTCCACCCTCGCCTGCAGCTAATGCCATCATACTACTACACATGGACAAGAACATCTGTCCAGCCTCCTCTGCCACCTCCACCCTCGCCTGCATCTAATACCATCATACTGCCTCTCAAGGAAAAAAACATCCATCCAGCCTCGCCTGCCACCTCCACCCTGGCCTGCAGCTCATGCCATCATACTGCTGCACATGGACAAAAACATCTGTCCAGCCTCCTCTGCCACCTCCACCCTTGACCTGCAGCTAATACCATTATACTGCTGCACAAGGAAAAAAACATCCATCCAGCCTCCTCTGCCACCTCCATCCTCACCTGCAGCTCATGCCATCATACTGCTGCACATGGACAAAAACATTTGTCCAGCCTCCTCTGCCACCTCCACCCTCGCCTGCAGCTAATACAATCATACTGCTGCACAAGGAAAAAAAATCCATCCAGCCTCGCCTGTCACCTCCACCCTCGCCTGCAGCTAATACCGTCACACTGCTGCACATGGACAAAAACATCTGTCCAGCCTCCTCTGCCTCCTCCACCCTCGCATGCAGCTCATACCATCATACTGCTGCACATGGACAAAAACATCTGTCCAGCCTCCTCTACCACCTCCATCCTCGCATGCAGCTCATACCATCAGACTGCTGCACATGGACAAAAACATCTGTCCAGCCTCCTCTGCCACCTCCATCCTCGCATGCAGCTCATACCATCAGACTGCTGCACATGGACAAAAACATCTGTCCAGCCTCCTCCACCCTCGGCTGCAGTTAATACCATCATACTACTGCACATGGACAAAAACATCTGTCCAGCCTCCTCTACCCTCGCCTGCAGCTAATACCGTCACACTGCTGCACATGGACAAAAACATCTGTCCAGCCTCCTCTGCCTCCTCCACCCTCGCATGCAGCTCATACCATCAGACTGCTGCACATGGACAAAAACATCTGTCCAGCCTCCTCCACCACCTCCATCCTCGCATGCAGCTCATACCATTATACTGCTGCATATGGACATCAACATCTGTCGAGCCTCCTCCACCCTCGGCTGCAGTTAATACCATCATACTACTGCACATGGACAAAAACATCTGTGCAGGCTCCTCTGCCACCTCCGCCCTGGCCTGCAGCTAATACCATCACACTGCTGCACACAGACAAAAACATCTGTGCAGGCTACTCTGCCACCTCCGCCCTCGCCTGCAGCTAATACCATCACACTGCTGCGCACAGACAAAAACATCTATCCAGACTCCTCTGCCACCTCCACCCTCACCTGCAGCTAATACCATCAGACTGCTGCACATAGACAAAACATCTGTCCAGCCTCCTCTGCCACCTCCACCCTAGCTTGAAGCTTATGCCATCATACTGCTGCACATGGACAAAAACATATGTCCAGCCTCCTCTGCCTCCTCCACCCTCGCCTGCAGCCTATACAATCATACTGCTGCACAAGGAAAAAAACATCTGTCCATCTGTCCAGCCTCCTCCACCCTCGCCTGCAGCTTATGCCATCATACTACTACACATGGACAAGAACATCTGTCCAGCCTCCTCTGCCACCTCCACCCTCGCCTGCATCTAATACCATCATACTGCCTCTCAAGGAAAAAAACATCCATCCAGCCTCGCCTGCCACCTCCACCCTGGCCTGCAGCTCATGCCATCATACTGCTGCACATGGACAAAAACATCTGTCCAGCCTCCTCTGCCACCTCCACCCTTGACCTGCAGCTAATACCATCATACTGCTGCACAAGGAAAAAAACATCCATCCAGCCTCCTCTGCCACCTCCACCCTCGCCTGTAGCTCATACCATCACACTGCTGCACATGGACAAAACATCTGTCCAGCCTCCTCTGCCACCTCCACCCTCACCTGCAGCTCATTCCGTCACACTGCTGCATATAGAAATAAACATCTGTCCAGCCTCCTCTGCCACCTCCACCCTCGCCTGCAGCTAATACAATCATACTGCTGCACAAGGAAAAAAAATCCATCCAGCCTCGCCTGTCATCTCCACCCTCGCCTGCAGCTAATACCGTCACACTGCTGCACATGGACAAAAACATCTGTCCAGCCTCCTCTGCCTCCTCCACCCTCGCATGCAGCTCATACCATCAGACTGCTGCACATGGACAAAAACATCTGTCCAGCCTCCTCTGCCACCTCCATCCTCGCATGCAGCTCATACCATTATACTGCTGCATATGGACATCAACATTTGTCGAGCCTCCTCCACCCTGGCCTGCAGCTAATACCATCATACTACTGCACATGGACAAAAACATCAGTCCAGGCTCCTCTGCCACCTCCGCCCTGGCCTGCAGCTAATACCATCACACTGCTGCACACAGACAAAAACATCTGTGCAGGCTACTCTGACACCTCCGCCCTCGCCTGCAGCTAATACCATCACACTGCTGCACACAGACAAAAACATCTATCCAGACTCCTCTGCCACCTCCACCCTCACCTGCAGCTTATACCATCACACTGCTGCATATAGACAAAACATCTGTCCAGCCTCCTCTGCCACCTCCACCCTCGCCTGCAGCTTATACAATCATCCTGCTGCACAAGGAAAAAAACATCCATCCAGCCTCCTCTGCCACCTCCACCCTTGCATGCAGCTTATGCCATCATAGTGTTGCACATGGACAAAAACACCTGTCCAGACTCCTCTGCCACCTCCACCCTCACCTGCAGCTTATACAATCATACTGCTGCACAAGGAAAAAAACATCTGTCCAGCCTCCTCTGCCACCTCCACCCTCACCTGCAGGTCATACCATCATACAGCTGCACCTGGACTTAACATCTGTCCAGCCTCCTCTGCCACCTCCACCCTTGCCTGCAGCTTATGCCATCATACTGCTGCACATGGACAAAAACACCTGTCCAGCCTCCTCCACCCTGGCCTGCAGCTCATACCATCATACTGCTGCACAAGGAAAAAAAACATCTATCCAGCCTCCTTTTCCTCCTACACCCTCACCTGCAGCTACCATCATACTGCTTCACGTTGACAAAACCATCTGTCCAGCTTCCTCCACCCTTGCCTGCAGCTCAAACCATAATACCAGTGCACATGGACTTAACATCTGTCCAGCCTCCTCTGCCTTCTCCACCCTCGCCTGCAGCTCAAACCATCATACTGCTGCACATGGAAAAAAACATCTTGACCCATGACAAGTCATGCGTTAGCCTGATCGCCTCCAACTATATGCCACAAAACAAAAAAAAAATCGAAAAATAGCTATCTGTCCAGCCATCAATCGTTAAATCCAGCCAGCAAGCCAGGACTCATCCATCCATACATTCATCCATCCATTCATTTATTCATTCATCCATCTAGCAACCAGCCAGCCATGAAGCTCTCCAGTCAGCCATCTGTCCAGCAAGGAAGCCGGCTGTAAACAATTCATGCATGCTTCCACATTTCCATGTAGCCAGGCAGCCCGAAAGCAATCAATCCATCCAGCCATCCGAATGTCAGTCCATCCAACCATTCAATCACCTATGAACCAAACCATCCAGACTGCCAGTGAACCGTGCATCCACCCGTCCAACAAGGTATCCTTCCATTCATACAATCCTGAATCCATCCATCCATCTAAAAAGCCATCAATTAAACCAGTCATCAACACAGCCAGCCAACCAGACATTCATCCTTCCAGCCAGCATGCCAGCCATCTAGTAAAGCATCCATTCATCCATTTATACATACAACCATTCATCCAGCCAACAATGTAAACAGCCAGCCATCCAACCAGCCAGCCACAATGCCTTCAAGCCATCCATCCAACCAGCCAGCCAGCTAGCAGACAATAAATTAATCAGTCCAGCCTGCCAGTACACCAACTATCCATCCATCCAGAAAACCATCAATCCCTCCATCCGGCAAACCATTCAGCCAGACTGCCAGGTAACCAAGCACCCCTCCATTCATCTAGACAACCACTCAGCAATGAATCCATCCACCCATCAGTACAACCATGCATCTGTCCAGTCAGCCAGACATCCATCCTTTAAGCCAGCCAGCAAGAGATTTATCTATCCAAAAATCCAACCAGCCAGCTAGTCAGCTCGCAATAAGAATCAACCATTCAGTCCAACCAGACATCCTGCCACTAAACCATATGTCCAGCCAGCCAGCCAGCCAGCCAAGAGGAAGCCTTCAATCCGGCCAGCCAGCCAGCCAGTGAACCATCCTTCCATCCATCCATCCATCCATCCAAACATCCTACCAGCAAGTCATTAAGCCCTCCGGCAATCCATCCATCTAGCCTGCCTGCCTGTCAGCCAGCTAGCAGGCAGTCAATCCATCAGTCCATCCTGCCACTAAGCTAGCAATAAAGCCTTCAATCTATCTGGACATCCATCCATGCAGCCAGCAATTCATAATGCTGGCTAGACAGCAATCCACACAACCTGCCAGCAATCCATCCAACCATCAATCCAGTCACCTAGGATTTAAACCATCCAGCCATCTACTCATCCAGTAATCAGGGAGTCCAGCAATCCAACTAGCCTGCCAGTCAGCAATACCAGTATTGAGACAGAGATCAAGCCATACATCCACTCATCAGGCCAGCCATCCAGCCATCCTTTCATTGATAAGTCCAGCCAGTAATCAATCTGGCCAGCGAGCCATCCAGCAATCATGCCATTCATCCCTCCAGCCAGTCAGAAAGCCATCCAGCCATCCATTCATCTTCCCATCTGTCTTCTAAAATCAAGCCAGTACGCCAGCTATTCATCCAGCCAACAGTAAAATCCATTAGCCCAGCCAGCCATCCTGCCAGCATAACATGCATCCATCCATTTGACCATGCATACATTTGTCCATTCAGGCATCCAACCATCCAACAAGCCAGCATTGGAGCACTACAGCCAGCAATCCGGCAAGCCCACTAGCCAGCTCACAAACAGTCAGTCCTTCAGCCAAGCCTGCTAGCCTGCCAGTGAACAATGCATCCTTCTTTTCACCTATCCTTCAATCCATCCACCAAGTCAGCCGTCCAGAATGCAAGCTAGCCATCCAGCACCAAGCATACCAGCCAAATTGCAAACTAGCCAGAACTAAATCCAATCATCTAGCCATCCAGCCATCCAGGCATCCAGCCACCCAGCCATCCATACATCCATCCAACCATCAAAACTTAAAGCCATACCCCAATCTGGCCAGCACACCATCCATCCATCTGGTCACCTGGGAATCCAGCCAACCAGCTAGCCAATCAGGCAAACAGGCATTGAGCCTGCCATCTAACTATACATAAATACATACTTTCAGCCTTCTAGCCAGCCAGCAATCCACCCACCTATCCATCAAACCAGCCAGTCAGTCATTCTTTTAGCCATCATTTGATCATCAGCCCATCCATCCAGCCAGCCAGCAATCCAGCAAGGTATTCATCCATTAAGTCCCGAAGCCATTCAGCCAAGAAGTAAAATCAACAATCCAGTCATAAAACCAGGTTGCAATTAAGCCATCTATCCTGTCAGTCCATCCATCAACAAATCCAGCAAGCCATCTTGTCACCCATGCATCCTGCCAGCCAGCAAACCATACCATCCATCAACCTGCCTGGCCAGCCAGCCAGCCAGAGAGAAATCCAGCAACCCATCCATCAACCCAGCAATCCAGTCAAATGTGTATCCAGTACTAAAGCAATTCAGGAGGAATAAAACCACTAATACAGTCATAAAGCTAGCCAGCCAGACAACCCATTCATGCATCGAGTCAGATAAACAACTATCAATGCATCAATCCAGTCAGCTGGCCAGCAATCAATCCATTCATCAATCTAACTAGCCAGCAGGCCAGCCCTTCAGCCATCCATACAGCCAGAAAGCAATAAAGCAGCCCATTAAGTCACCCAGGATCCTACTAGCTAAGCTGCCAGTCAGCCAACCAGTCATAGATCAAACCATTCACACAGCCAACTTTCAAGGCAGACGGCCAGGTATCCATTTATTCATAAAGTGATCCATCCACTCAAGAAGCCACCAAGAAAGACTGTCTGACAGTCTGGCTGTAAGGCTATCTAACAGCCACATAGCCATCAAGCCATACAGGAACCAAGCAATCATCCAGCTAGTCCGCCATCCATCTATTCATCCATCAATCCAGCAAGCTAGCAGGCCACCAGTCCATACAGCCAGGCAGCTATCCAGCCATCCATCAAGTCACCCAGGAATCCAGCTAGCCTTTCTCTTGTCCATCACCCATCCATCCAGCAAGCAAGCAGTCATCCAGTCAATCAGCCAACCAGCATTCAGTCCAGCCATTCATCCATCGGCCCAGCCAGCCAGTAAGCCTAGCCAGCCATTTAGCCAGCCATTTAGCCCGCACACCATGTTAAGAATGGAAAATAGACAAGAAAAGCACTTAAAAGGCACTTTTCTAGTCTCTGACTACTTGAAGCAGCTTTACACCACAGGTTGCATCTACCCATTCACTCTCACATTCACTCACTCATGGTTGGAATATCCACATGACTTGTCCATCAGTATCAACAAACACATTCATGCCATTTCTTTTGCATTTACTGATGTAGAAGTGGGAGCAACTTGGGGTTAAGTGTCTTGCCCGAGGATACGACAGCCAGAGCAGGGCTCGAAAATCTGCAATCTTCTGATTGTTGGCAGATTGATGACAGCATAATGACATACTTGCATAATCCAGCATGGATGGCATTAAAATAATCTGGCTCTATGGATTTCAACCTTTATTTTTTGGCTAATATTACTCTGGACCTAACCATTTTAAAAATGCTACCCTTAGTATTTCCATTATCCTGTTCCTTTTTGTGGTTTAAGTGCCTTCTTCACCTTTCTTAGGGGCATAACGGTTTCCCTCGCTGGCTGAAAAGCTGGCAGTATGCAATGATGACTGTATGGATAGGTCATATGCTTGCTCAGTGGCTGGGTGGCTGACTGGGTGGTTAACTGAATGGCTCCATTCTGTTTGACTGGATAGATGGGTGACTGTGTGGATGGCTTTAAGGATGATTGAATGGATGGATGGATGGATGGATGGATGGAAAAGTTGATGGCTAATTTGATGGAAGGCTGACTGTCTTGCTTGATAGCTAGACAAATGGCTGGATTGATGACTGGAAGGATGGCTGGCTGGCCTGCTGCATAGTTGCCTATATGAATGGATAGCTGGGTGTCTAAATAGATAAAATTCTTGCTGGCTTGGTGGTTGTCTTGATGACAAGATGGATGGTTGGCTATAATGGTGGATGGATGGATTTATGGCCAGCATGCTCGTTTGATAGCTGGCTGGCTAGCTAGGTTAATGGCTGGATGGCTAACTGAAAGGTTGTCTGAATGGCTGGATTCTTTGGTGACTGGATGGATAGATGGATGGCCGGATGGCTGCCTCTCTTGCTGCAAAGATAGCTGGCTGTAAGGCTAGCTTGCTTAGTGTCCAAGTGTCTGACTGACCGGTTTACTGCATTCCTGAACACATGGGTGACAGGATGGATGAATGGAAAGAAGACAGAAGAATAGAAAGCTGGACTGTTCGCTGGTGACTTGATGACTGGATGAATGATTTGATAGGTGGCTGAATGGATGGCTGGCTGGATGGTTGACTGTTGGAGTGGATGGATGGATGGCTGGATGAATAAATGGCTGGCTGGATCATTAAATGATACATGGCTAGATTGCTGGCTTGCTGGCTTGCTGGCTTGGATAAATGGAGTGATGGTTAGACGGTTGATTTACTCGCTGACTACTGGATGGATGGATAGCTAGAGTGATGGATGAATGGCTTGTTCACTCAATGGATGGCTAATTTGATGACTAGATGGAAAGCTGGAGGGTTGGCTAAAAAGCTGGCAGTCTGTATGGATGAATGGATGGATGGATGGATGGATGGATCATTGCATGGCAGGCTTGCAGGCTGGCTGCATGCGTGTGTAGATGACTTGATGGTTGGCAGGCTAGATTGATTGATGGATGGATAGATAGCTGGCTGGTTGGCCTTAATGGCTAACTGGAGGGCTAGTTAGATCGATGTACTGCATGGTGACTAGATGGATAGTTTAACTGCATGCTGGCTGGTTGGCTGGCTGGATGAACCCATCCATCATCCCAAATACCCAGAAATCAAACCATCCAGTCATCAACCCAGCCTGGCCCCAAAGTAATCAATCCACCAAGCTATGCTTCCATTCATCCCAGTCAACCACACAGTCATCAAGACAGCATCTGTCCATTCATAAGCCAGTTAGCCAGTAAGTCAGCCATCCATCCAGCAAGCCGTCTGTCCAGGGAGCCAGCCAGTCAGCTGATCAACCATCTGTAAAACCTTAAAGCCATCTGTCCATTTGACCAGGAAGTCGTCCATTGATCCATCCATTCAGTCTACAGGGAATTGAGCCATCCATCTAGCGTGCAAGTCAGCCATGCAGTTTTTTGACCCAGCAACACAGCCTTATGTTATTGATCCCTTCTGCTTTGCGGATTGACAGCCAGCCAATCATACATCTATCAGTCCAGCCATCCATACATTTATCAGACCAGCCAGCCAGCCAGCCATCTATCCAGTTATTTGGGAATCCGGCAGTTAAGCTTTCCTTCCACTAAGCAATACACGCACTGATCCAGCCAATTAAACCCCTCAGCTGGCCATCTATTCATCCAGCTGTCCAGCAATCAAGCCATTCATCCAGCCAGCCAGCCAGGCATCTATCCAGGACATCCTTTCATCTAGCCATTTATCCATCTTTGAATCCAGTCAACCAGTCAGATATTCACCTAGTAAGCCAGCTACTAGGCAATCAAGCCATCCATCCATCCAGCTCGGCATCCATCCATACATCCAGCCTGCAAATAAGCCAGCCATCCTTCCAGCCATCTTGCAGACAAGTCTGCAAGCCATCCATTCAGCTAGCCTGCCAGTCTAGCATCAGGCCACTGAGCATCAATCCATCCATCCATTCAGTCATCCGGCAATCTAGGCATCGAGCTAGTCTGCCAGTCAGCCATACAGGCATTGGGCCAATTATCTAGCCATGCATCCATTCATCCTTTCAAGTAACAAAACAGCCAGTAAGACAGCCATGAAGACCTCCAGCAATCTAGTCATCTAGCTAGATAGCCAGCTAGTAATGGTCCAATTATTTATTCATCTATCAATTAATTCAGTCAAAATGCCAGTGATGCAGCCAGCAAGCCAATCAGCCATGAAGTCATCAAGCCAGTCAGCAATCATACATTAATCCATTAATCAAGCAAACCAGTGATCCTGCCAGGAAGCCATCCACCCATTCAGGCAGCAGGCTAGCCACCCGACCATCCATCCATCCTTCAAGCCAACAAGCCAGCAAGCCTGCCTTCCTGCCCTCTATCCATCTGTCCTTTGAGCCAACTGTGCATCCATCAATCCAGCAAGCTACACAGTCACCCATTCATTCAGCCAATCAGCAAGAAAGCCAGCCATGCATCCAGCCAGCCTTTAAGCCACCAACTGAGCCGACCAGCCAGATATCAATCCATCCATCAGTCTAGCCTGCCAGCCAATAAACTATCCATCAATCCACACTGCCACCTATCCTTTCATCCACCCGTCTATTAATACAGCAAGTTATCGACTCCCCCAAACAGCCATCCAGCCAGTCATCCATCCATCCATCCATCCATCCAGACAGCAAGCAAGTTAGCCATCCATCCATCTATTAATCTAGCTAGCCGATAAGCATCTGTCCTTGCAGCATTCCAGCCAACAAGCCATTTAGCCGCCTAGTCATTACAATAGTTAGCCATCCATCCATCCATCCAGCCAGCCATCGAGCAACTGAGCCATACATCATGCTGTCAAACATCAAATCATCAAGCTAGGCAGCCATCCATCCACCCATCCAGCATATCAGCTGTCAAGTTTGCTAGCCATCCATTGAGATAGCATTCCAGTTAGGCATCCAACCATCCATCCATCCATCCATCCATCCATCCATCCATCCATCAAGCCATAGAGCATCCCAGCCATAATCTAGTCATCTATCAATCAAGCCAGCATACCAGTCCTCCAGTGACCAGTCCATACAGCCATGCAGATATCCATCCATCCATCCAGCCAGCCAGCCAGCAATCTATTTATCCATCCATCAAGGCACCCAGCAGTCCAACCATCAATACATCCATCCATCCATCCAGCAATCTATTCAGCCAGTTCTCAAGCCATTCAGCCAGCCAGTCATTAAGTTAACTAGGCAGGCATACAATGCATCCACTGATCCAACCATCCACCCAGCCACCCAGGAATCCATCCAGCCTGCCAGTTATCTATCCATACACCAATCTATCCAGGCAAAAGTCCAGCTATCCATCCATCCACCAGTCTATCTAGGCAACAGTCCAGCTTTCAATCCATCGATCCATCCACTCATCCAACCAGCCAACCAATCATTCATACATGATGCAATTTTCAATCTATTCATTCATTCAGTCACCCAGGAATCAAGCCATCAAGGCATCTATCCAGTCAGCCTGTCAGCCAGGCTGCCACTCAGCTAATCAGACATCAAAACATTCACCAACCTATCTGTCCATCCGTTTATTAAGCCATCTGTCCATATTTTTGATCCAGCCAGGCAGAAATCAAGACAGGAAGCCAGTAATCACTCTAGACAACATCCATCTAACATCAAGTCAACCAACCAGCTAGCCATCCATCCATCCATTATTCATCCAATAATCCAGTAAGGCAGCCACAAAGCCATCCTTCCAACAAGCCAGCAAGCAATCCAGACACTAACCTTGGAATCCAGCCATCCAGATAGCCTAACAGCCATACAAGTATCCTGCCAACAATCTGGTCCATTGATCCATTCAGTGAGCTAGCCATCTGCTCATCCAACTAGAAAACCCAGCCATCTTTACATTTATCCATTCATCCAGCCAGCAGTCCATCTAGTCAGTAAGCCATCCATAAATCAAGCATTCATCTCTCTAGCCAGCCTGGCATCCATCCAGGCATCCACTGATCCATCGATCTGTCCATCCAATAATCCAGCCAACCAGCCAGCTATTCATCTATCCAGCCAACTAAACAGCAATCAAGCCATTCATCCAGCTAGCAAGCAATCAGACCATCCATCCATCCATCCATCCAGCCAGCCTTCCTGTCATCCAACCTTCCATCCATTCACTCAGTTTTCAAGCCATTTAGCCAGCCAGCCATCCAAACATCAAGGCATACAAACAACCATCCATTCTTTGGTCCAGCAATCCAGTCATCCTGGAATCAATCCAGCTTATCAGGGATCCAACCATTCAGGTAAACATACAGCTATCCAACACACCACCCAGCAAGCAATCCATCCATCCAGTCATCAATCCAATCATTCATCCATCAACCGACCCAACCATCTTTCCAGTTATGTATCCAGCATCCAGCCATCAATTAATCCAGCTAGCCAACAAATAGGCAATCCTGTCAGTTTGCCATCCATCTATTTATCCATCTATCTATCTATCCTGACAACAATTCCTCCAGGCATCCATCTGTCCTGCCAACCAGAAATCCATTCATCCAGTCACCCAGGAATCAAGCCATCCAGCAATCTGGTAGGCTAACCTACCATCTGTCAGTGCAGCCATCCAGCCTTAACGTATCCAGTCTGCCAGCCAGCAAGCCATCCAGCTATGAAGACAGTCAGCCATCTATTCATCTATGCATCTGCCATTCATTGATCAAGTCACCAGCAATCCAGCCATGCATCAATCCATTCATGTATCCAGTCATTTTTCCAGCCAACCATCCTTCCATTCTGCTGTCCCAGCCAGCCAGCCAGCAAGCCAGCCAGCCATGAAGCCCTAGGGTCAAAAAGCCATCCAGCCAGCCACTCAACCAACCAGCAAGCAAGCCAGTCATGGATTTAACCAACCAGCCATCCTTCCATTCTGCCATCCATCAATACATCCATTAACCCATCCATCAATCAATCCAGATGGTCAATAAATAAGCAGTTCTGCATTTCATTTAGCCATTTATCCATCCATCTATCCTGCCAATCATCCCTACAGCCATCTGTTCGTCCTGCCAACCAGGATTCCAGCCATCCAACCATCCAGCCACTCACAAGCCATCAAGCCTGGTAAAAACAAGCCATCCAGTCATTATGACGGTTAGCCATTTTTCCATCCATGCATTTCCCAGCCAGCCATTGAGCCATCAGTCAATCCATCTATCCATCCTGCTGTCCATACATCAAATCATTAAGACAGCCAGCCATCCAATTCATCCATCAAGTTATCCATAAATCCAGCCAGCCAGCAAGCCAACCAGCCAGCAAGGGAAAACCATTATGCTCTTGTGGGGGAGTGGGGGGGGGGGGGGGGGGGGGGGGTAAGGAAGGCAGTTCAACCATAAAATTGGAAAGAGGATAAAAGAAATACTAAAGTAAAATGATCAGGTCCACAATAAGATTAGCCTTAATAAAAAAAGGGGGGAGGACATTTTTTCAGAACAAAAACAAAGATGTCCACAAATGGAACAAATTTGAATATAAAGCAGGACTTCAAGGATTAATCTATTTCGATCCAGGAAGTTGGTTTTTCACTAACAGAATAAGATATGATTACAATTGCTCTAATGAAAGAGAGACCAGTGGCAAGTGTGATGGATGGTTTGACAGCCATTTGTGACAGGGAGGTGTCTGCTAGTGAAGGCTGATGAATTATAGTTCTGAACTAATAAATCTAGCAATTTTCAGGGTTTTAGCTCATCTCTCAATCAGGGCCACTACAATTAAAAAAAAGCCAGGCAATTGCCTAGGGCTCTGAGCTGGAAGGGGCCCCGAGAGATGGCTGGCATTGGTCAATATCAATGACAAAATGATTAAACTGCTTTAGACACTGCAACATTAATGCATCAGGAACCCACAGCATAGGGCCCCTACAAGCTGTTGCTAGCTAGCGGCTAATAATAAGGGGCACCGCTCCCGAGACATGGCTGATATTGATCTGTATCAACGACACAAACTGAAACCCCATAGACACTGCAACAACACATCGGCAATCTCCCTAATGGGCTCCCTACTAGCCAGCTTTTAGCAGTACTCACAGATCTCGTCAAACCAAAGTGAAGATGAATGAATGAATGATTTATATATTGCAAGTAAAGTTTTCTCTTAGTCTTCAGTGATTGTTGGGACGGTGTCCCGCCCCCCCAGCGGACACCCCTGCCATGCCAACAGGATCCCCACTCAGAAATTCAAGCGCAGATTAAAAAAAAAAAGAATCCATTATTGGATTTTTATTTTAATAAAACGGGCATATAACAGGCACTCTTTTTATCAAATAAACATTCTAATTCTACACTTTAAAATCTACCAAGTTGGCTTTACTTAAAAAAAATTGGAAACTGATTGCCTTAAAAAGGTAAGTAAATATGATTAATAGTCTTAGATTACATTTACTTTATATTTACTTGTTTTGTGTACTCGTATGTACTTAAGTCTATTAAGTTATTTTAACTTGGATTAAGAAAGTTATTTCAACTTTCTATGTTTGTTATCCACCAGCATTAACTATCACATTCACAACCTTTCACGCCCATCTACACACCACAGACACAGCAGTGAGAGCAACTTGAGGTTAAATGTCTTGCCCAAGAACTAATCGCCATTTGTCCCCCAGAGCTGTGCTTAAACCTGCAACCTCCTGATTACCGACCAAGCGCACTATCCAACTGCGCCACCGACGCCTCAAATACATAAAGTAAGCACAACAAAGGATGGTTAGTACACAAAAAGCCATCATATGGTACAGTCCAAACATTGTCGAAAGAATGGAGTCTATCAGCTTGTCATGGACTGAGGACTGAGGCAAGACACAAAAAAAGTTGGTGTTTCACTTCCGTTGTGGCTTAATGTCGCCGTGTTGCAGCTTAATGCAGATGTGTTAAATAACTCACCTTGAGACTAAGAGAAGTTCTGCACCCTCCAACATAGAAGTCAATCAGCAGATTAGTCTCCCGCCTGGCTTTACTGCGCATGCGCAATCCTGAACCCATGTTCAATCACCGTGATAGAAAGTTTCGAGTCCAGCTTACACATAGGAGTTAAGTTGTCTAATTTTTTCAAGCTAAATGGGTTCCTTACTCATGTTGATTGAGTTGAATCAACAGGTTATTACGTTTTAAGTGAACAAATGTAACTTAAGTAAAAACAATTATTACATTTTAGAGTGTAATTTGCGCAATTTTAGAGTCTATCATTCCAAAATCCGAACGCTAGATGTCACTAAGATGCCAATCTTAATCTGAGTGACCCACATGTGAGAGCAGTGTCTGTTCAGACGGGGGGGGGGGCCCTTCTCCTGCCCCCCCCGCCTGTTTCAGCCACACTTTGGGGGGGGGGCAGCCATCCTCCACTTCACAACCACCTTGATGTCGAACCACTTCTTTTTAATATCTGCTTGTGTGCCCTCTGACCCCATGGCACTGACAGCCTCACACACTCTCCCACTCACTCCTCTGGTGTTTGTTGCTCATGCTGGAGGACAACATTCCAAAGAGCACGTTTTTATGCCCCTCCACTTCAGAGAGTAGTGCCTCGAATGTGCTTTTCATGAAATTCTTTTTGTAAAACCACCCTACTCCTTCTTACTTAATTTTCTGATTGAGCAGAGAGGAGAATCTCTGGTGCAGGGCTCATTTGAATATGATTTGCGTATGTAAATGGGGGCGTGGACATGGAGGGTCGGGTACCCCGACATGTGCGCTCCATTTCACACTGATTGGGATGTACAAAGGAAATGTGCTTGGATTAATGCGTGCACACAGATTCGTACATCTGGATATTTTTGTGCGTACGATGTTTTCTGGATTTGATCGTACGCCATGTTTTAGTAGGAACTCCATGCAAGTCTTGGTACATGAGGCCCCTGGTCCTGATCTGCTAATCATCCACCTCAATCAAAAAATTTACTGTGTTTGCAGCTTTACTGCTCTCAGTGTTTGCTCTTTAGGGTCCTTGCAAAATCTACGGTTTTGGTACCGTCACAAACATTTCTATTTTTTTAGCATGGATGTCCATTACGTTAGATTCTGGATGGCATCATTTTGACATCCAGCCAAAATAGAACGGAGAATGAAGTATCGTACAAATGGTCAAAATTGATGGCATATGTAGGGACCTACCAAAAATGGTACTTTGGAAAGAGTGTTTTATTGCATATACAAGCATATTCTTTGAAAAACTCAATTTCCCATAATGCTTTGGCTGCATTGCTTCCTGTTTACTCAGCCAATTAAAAAGGACTATGTTGGATGGAGAGAAACTGTACGGAGGACTGCTGGGGGGAGGAGACTTTGCAGGAAGCGGGAGTTTCATGCACTTTGTTGGAGCCTTGAGTAAATAATGGCCCTTTTCCACCAGCCCGCCTTGGCCCTACTCTACTCTACTCTACTCGGCTCTACTCGGTTTGCGTTGCGTTTCCACCGGCACAGTACCTCCTAAAACAAACCAGTTTTAGTACCTACTCTGCTTTGGTTCTAAGCGAGCTGAGTCGATACTAAAAGGTGACGTCGACCGACTGCCGGCTACTGATTGGTCAGAGAATGTCGTCACCGATGAGTCATGAGTGCGACATCCAAAACAGGACTGCAGTACATACACTTTGTTACTTTATGGCAATAACTTGCTGCCATCACAATGTTAAACATGGGACTTTATCATTACGAGCAAGCTAACAAGCTAGCGGTAGCTTCCATTAGCTTACCCTCATACGTCTTTTCTTTGCAGCCCGATTGCTCTCGTCCTCGGCTTCAAACTGTTGTATAGCTTCCAAAACTCTCCTGTACTTCTCAAAGGTATTTCTTCTCGCCGCCTGCAGCCTTCTTCTGCTTTCCTCTTTGTAACAAAAAGCCACAGACCGAGCAGCAAGCATACTATTGCCTCCAAGTCCTCCATTGTTTTGGTTGTTGTGTGGCGCTCAAAATGACATGAATGCAGTGTCGCCCAGCTGTTTCACGGCGACCCCGCCCCCGCTGGGTAGGGAACCGGGCTGGTGGAAAAACAGACCAAAGCGAGTAGAGTAGAGTCGGGTAGAGTAGGGCTAATGGAAAAGGGCCATAATATTTGGAGGTTACAAGTTGTGTTTAATACAGCAAAGGACTGTCTTGTTATTTCCCATGTGTGGAAAGTGAAAGTGTAGCACGTTAACTCCGTTTGTTGTTTTGATTAGCTTTGAACATGTGTAAGTTTGGACTTGAAGCATGGCCGTTTTGAGCTAGCACCGTGTTTGTGTTGGCCAGTTTTGCTTCCCTCGACAAACTTAGTTTTCCTGAGGACAGCAGGAGACTGTGGACTGTGCCTTCCTGCATGTATTAGAAGCTGTTGCTGTTGTCAAGGTGGACAGAGCCTGTAGACGGAGCTGCATTTCTCCACAGACTGCTACCTGCTGCATCCTGCCCACCGCTGTTCCAGTTACCTGAGGGCTAGATCCATTCAAACTAAACAAGCTGTGGTCGCATGAGTACCTGAAGACTTTTACACTGAAAGTGGAGCGTGTTAAATGATATAAGGGTTACCCTTCTGCAAATGTGCACCAACTTATGGGCCCCGACGGTTTAAAATCCAAGCACTTGGTACTATTATGAACATTTTAAGGAGTTGCATTGGTTAACAATAAGATAATTTCTTTAAAGAAAGAGTTGGGAGTTTAAATGCAATTATAGTCTTTTCATGGGAGTTAAACCCTGTTCCTTGTAGTTGTTATAGAAGGTGTTAATTTAGTACACACCCACCTACACCCACACACACGCACACACCCACTTCCACATTTGAAAGGGTTAGCAGACATTCTTATCTTTATTTGTGGTTCTCCTTTAAAAGGATTTTACGTTTAATACTGGTATTGATTTTGGATTTAACAGCAGTGTTGCGAACTTTTAAAAGAAAACTTGCATGGCTTCAAAAATGTATTTTTGGCTATTCCCTTTATATGGTGGTCCTGAATACTTCATTTACACACTGACAGGGGAACCTACTCTACATTGTTTCTGGGGAAATACAAGAGTACCTCTTAATTTGAGTTAAGTAGTTCCACAGTGGAGGCACCATGCTATGTATTTCTGGATATAACTTCCTTTTATAACTGTACTCTTCATATTTTTGCCTGTATTGATAACTCTACTGGTAATGGGAGATTTAAATAATTCAACATCCAAAGCTAAGCACCCAGGATCCTGCTTATGAACTCTAAACCAGTAGCCTTGTCTAATTTTACTTATTCCTGTGTCAGACACACATACACATAGTCAAATGCACTATAGAAATAATCAGTCAACAAGCTGACATATTTAAATGCTATGATCATAGAGGGTTGTCCTATTTGTCTAATTTATCATACAAGATAAATCAGTCAGACATAGTTGAAGCTCGGGATAGAAATCAAAAACCAATTACAGCTGAGGATCACTATCAAATATCTAAGACAATCAATATAATTTTCATATCTTCCTGTTTACAGGCACCCTGTTGTCATGCAAAGGACCAAACCAAACAAAAATGTACTTTTTCTGTTGTAGATGATGTCCTGTAAACAGGCCCTCATGAAATTACAGATGACATCAATCAATCAATCAATCAGTCAATCAAATCAATCAATCTTTATTTGTATAGCGCCAATTCATAGCAATTGTTATCTCAAGACACTTTACAAAGAGCAGGCTGAAGACAAACTCTTCACTTTACGGATACACATATATACATATTTAAAATTCACATATACATGTAAATACAAATATATACATGCAACACCCAACATGAATCCAAAAGCCAATCAGGAATCCCTCATCATGGCGGCAAGAAAAAAACCTACTGTTAAGCAGCAGGAAATCTTGAATGTTGATCCCAGTCTCAGGATGAACAGCCGTCCACACGATGATGACATCACTCTACCTTCATACAGTCTATGAAACACATTCATGATGACTGTGAACATTTCACTTTGCAGACACTGGGGAGCTTTCCAGACCTGTGCAGGTAGAGGATGGGCTGTATGAACCCTGTGATCTGAGCAACACTTAACAAAGAAATTAAAATGCTGTAAAACTCTTCACCTGGAAGGCAGCATTGCAGAGGAATGGCGGTCATGTACAAAAAGAAATTCATAGTCATGAAAGTTGTGATGATTAAAATGGTTTTAAAGGCCCTTCTCTTCATCGAGTTGCTCGTCCTTTTCGACTTGTCTCCATCTCCTGGCCCGGGACGTTTCAGAGCCCAGAGGACTGAGAGGCAGCAGAAAAGCATCACAAAGAAGATCAGCAAAGTCTGAACGAAGTAACCATAAAGATACAAAAAATTCTCGAAGGTGTACAATTGGTACATGGAAGAAAGCAAAATCAACAGCCAGAACAGACAGCAACAAGCCACCCTGTATCTGAGGGGTTTGAACCGCAGATATAACACCGGGTGGATGACCCCGACGTAGTACTCCACACAGATGCAGCACTGGAAGAGAGGACGGCCTGTGAAGAGAAGGCCCTGAGAGAAAATGACGACCCTTAGACTGATTTGCCAGTGTAAATACAAAAAAAGCACAAACCATATATCAGACAGAGCATACAAGAACTCGGACAAAGCCAGGTTAAAGGAAAATAAGTCCAGGGCCATCTTCTCTCTGGAAGTCCCCAAAATCAGCCAGATGACGTAGCCATTCAGGGGAACACTGAGGATCAAGTTGGTCACAGATGTAGCTACTCCCAGTGTTAAATCAACGATACCAAAGCTGGTTGATGGAAGATGCTCTGCAATGGTCGTGTTCATTTTGTGACTTTGAACGAAAAGAAGAGAGTTTAATGTCTCATTGATCATTTTAACATAGCTACTATATAGATCATAATTAAAACACAGAGATTATATTGATTAAAGAGGAGGTCAAACCCATGTTTCATGATTCAATCACACAAATCCTACACATTTGAAACTGTGGGATGCAAACCTGTGTAGACCTGCAGCCTGATGCACCAGCAGTGTTTAAAGAGCTCGATGCCACATCAGGTTATGTAGATATTATTATTCTCTGATTTTAGTTTTACTCAGTAAACCACAGTAGGTTCTGAGCTCCTCTTGATACAATCAATCAATCAAACTTCATTTGTATAACACTTTTCATACAACATATTTTGCACAAAGTGCTTTACAAAAACAGATAACAAATATGAGAAAGTATGTGCAAAAGAACCTGAAGTAACAATAAGAAGAACAAACCCATATTAAGCAAAAAAAATAAAATAAAAGGAAACAAAACAAAAAATCAAAGACCTTGTTTAAATAGAACTGTGATGTGAGCAAAGAACAGTTGAAACACCATCATGAGTTCAAAATGAGAAAACTCTGGAACAGAATATAAGAAATAATCAAATTAAAATGAATAAATAAATACACTGAAATAAATAAAAGACTGTTTGGTAAGAATAATAAGACAAGGCTGAAATATATGCTTCAAGAAAACATGTTAAAATGGATAAATATATCAAGAGTTACCTCAAATAAAGAAAAAAAAGAATATATATAATCAAAAGCAAGAAAAAATAGGTAGGTCTCCAGCTTGCTCTAAAAAAAACTGACACTCTGTGCTGCCCTCAGGTCTGCAGGCAGGCTGCTCCACAGAAATGGGCTGTAAATACTAAAAGCCTCACCAAGAGTCTTTGTTCGAACTTGTGGCACGACTAAAAAAAATAAAAAACACCCGAAGACCTTAGGGCTCTCACAGGCTCATATGATTAAAGCAAATCGGATAAAAAGCCTTGACCAAGACAATTTAGAGATTTAAAAACTAATAAAAGAGCCTTAACATCCATTCTAAAAGGTACAGGAAGCCAATACAAAGACTTTAAAATTGGAGTGATGTCTCTTCCTGATTTATCTAATCTATTATAGAGACACTGAAAAGGCCCCCTCACTCTCCCCTTAACTCATTGAAAATCAGGTCTAATAGAAGACTTGTTCTAACCTCGGCTTAAGTTAAAACCTTCTAAGTCTTTAGAGCATTAACTCTGTGGTTATTAAAAACTATGATTCAGTTTAGGCTGCTATTCAAACTCACAAGTTCGTGTTGATCAGTTTTCTGGAGTCCTGGTGATGCAGCCTTGAAGATAAAGTTCAGTCTGACACAGAGAGCCTGATATTCTCTTCATACTCAGTTTATTGTTGACACAATCAAATACACTGAAACAATAATCTGTCAACAGGCTGACATGACAGACATGTTTTCAGTGGGATAACAAATGGTTTCACACAGCAAGGTCACATCTGTATTCAAATATTTATTGTAACAGAACTTAACCAGAGTTTTGTCTCTGAGCTCTGAGTCCACATCACTCCCTGCAGATCTTTTTACATGCAGCATTTAAATAATCCATTTTAGTTTGTTGGGTTTTACATAATTATAATTTGTTTACGGTGTCTCCTCTGTGTGAAAGAGTATCTCTATGAACAAGACAAAAAGGGAGAATCCCAACTGTACCCCTTAGCCCTTCCCCACCATCTTACATTTTCGTCTACCCCTTCCCTTTGGCCCTCTGTTTTGAGGGCCAAGTGGTGAAAACATGCTCCTAAGAAACGAGATGCCACTCGATTCCCGTTACGTCATCTCCCAGAGCCACTCGCTGGCTGTGACGTAGGCAGATACGACAATAGCCGTAGCTACAGCTAGCTCGTTACAATGAGGAATTTTAAAATACGACCAACAATTCAAAACATGATTAATATTTACTTGATGACTTTAAAATTACTTTTAATTATACGCTTCCTTTGGTTCCCGCTCAGCCTACTTGCCAGCAGGTGCAGTGTATTATGGGAAATTCTCATACGTTTTGCTTTCAAGTGAGGTCCTGGTCTGTCTTTGTTTCAAGGGCTTCGTCTTAGCCCTTCCTCTTAGCCCTACGGAGATTCGGGACACCCCTGCACTAGACATAGACGCGCAAAACCAAGGGGTAAGGGGTAAGACAAGGGATAAGGGGTACAATTGGGATGGACCCCAAGTCTTCTCCCTCACATCCTATTTCAGCCAACTGCTGCTTATTCCCTAAGACTTACCTCCCACTTTGACATCCTACCATTGTTACATCATCGGTTTAAGCCCTTTTGCTCTGATTAGCGAGTTCAGTTCAGAGCAGAGACTGTGGAATGAATGCAGACTTGTTGACGACATGGCCTGAGCAGCGCCAAACTGACCAATCACCACATAGTTGACATGTCAACCAATCAGAGCAGACTGGGCCCACTTTGGGCGGTGGGGGTGGGGTGGGGGGGGGGGGACCTTAAAGGAGCATTGAAATATTTCCCATGGATATGTGAAACAGACCATCCAGTTTAGTAAGCTATTATTATTATACACTGCCATCTTTGTCAGTGAAAACTTACAATGGATAAAACAGCAATAACTTTCCTGTGTGTATATATATATATATATATGCACACACACACACACACACACACACACACACACATATATATATATATATATATATATATATATATATATATATATACATACATATATATATATATATATATATGTATATATATATATATATATATATATGTGTGTGCAGCAAAATATATATCACCCAAAAGTGCCAAAGTCACCTCTTCCCTTAGAAGAAAGCCTACAGGTCCTCAATAAAGTAAGGGTGATGAACTGGTTCTTGGGGTGTTGATGTCTGGGATGCTCACTTCACACTCTGTCTTTGACTTCAGCAGCCTCACAGAACTTGGTCCTAAATTTGGCAATAGTCCCAGGGCTGACTCCAATTAATGCTGCTACTCTTCACACCAGGACACCAGCTCCCAGTTGAAGGGGATGTTGGCACATTTTTGGGGGTGCTACCCTCATGTTTAGCTGTGTTGCTCATTCAACAAATGCACAAACCATACAGGTTACACCTCATTGTAAATGTGACTAATCAGGTTTTCCAATTATTCCAACAAAATGGAAACGTTATAAATTGTAAGTTTAAGCTCAATAACCTTGGTCTTGTCAAGCAGTGACCCTACCATTGACAGATTATTTTATGACCTCCTTCTTAATATGAAGTGGTCTCTTTGACAGTGTTATGTAAGTACATTCACAACTAGAAGTGCTTCAAGAACGCAAACCGTAGCTAAGGCATTTTCCTACAATGTTGGGCACTTTATGGTTAAAAATGTTGAAAACTGGCCTATCTCGCTCTGTTCAAATATCCTTGAAAGAAATTCCTGGATCTACATCTGGATTGTATCACCACCAACATCTAATCACCTGTCCTTTGTGCCAAGACCAACATTTCCTGCAAATTCCATCCACATTAAGGGAGATCTTACTGAGTTATTAGCAAAAAACTGCCTGATCTCTCACTGTTAACAAAACCTTTAAAAAAAAAAAAAAAAACATGATCCACATGCAGATTCGGATCACCACCAAATTCTGATAAATTGGCTCTTGGCCTATTTCTAACCTTTCTTAAATAATTAATCCAACTCTGGCCAAAACTTTTAGGTTATCCTGTTCATGAACGTACAAACTAAGAAAGAAAGAAAAAGCACAAAGAAAAACATAACCTCTGATCATTTCACTCTGCTGAAACAGGGATGTTTTCCAGACCTGTGGAGGTAGAAGAGGGGCAGTAAAACCCCAGATATCAGAGCAAAATTTTAAAAAGTGCCATAGATGATGCTAAAGTCCAAAGTGTTAAGACAACACTGCAGTGGAATCAGAGCCATGTACACAAATGTATTTATGGTCAAAAACATCAGGATAACTAATATAATATTAAAGGCCCGTCTCTTCATTGCATTGCTTGTCCTCTTCGTCATGTCTCCATCGCCTGACCCGGGATGTTTTACAGCCCAGAGAACTGAGACACAGCAGAATAACATCACACTGAAGAGCAACACATTTTGAATTAAATATAAATAATTATAATAATAAACATTCCACATCAAATACTAAAACTGTCAAATCATGAGAGCAAGATCATCAGCCAGAGAACACAACAACAGACCACCCTGTATCTGAGGGGTTTGAACCACAGATATAACACCGGGTGGATGACCCCCATGTAGTACTCCACACAGATGCAGCACAAAAAGAGAGGACGAGCTGTAGCGGGAAGACCAAGAGAGAAATAGTAGATTCTCTGACACTGAGGTGAGGATGAAATAACAGAAATCAGCAGCCAAATAGCCGTCAGAGCAAACAAGAACTCGGACAAAGCCAAGTTTAGGGAAAAGAAGTCCGAGGCCATCGTCTCTCTGGAAGCTCCCAGTATCAGCTAGATGACATAACCATTCAGGGGGACACTGAGGATCGTGTTGATCGACATGGACAGCGACGGTAATGTGACGGAGGACAGATAAATGTCCAACCCAGAAGTGCCTGTGACGGTGGTGGTCATGGCAAGACTGCAGAGAAGAAGTAAAAAAACAATATTAGGAGTACCATCTAGAATCCAATATCATTGATTTAACTCTGCCAAACCATTTGGAGCCAAATTAAACCGAGGGTTTCCAAACTTTTCAGCCTGCAATATCAAAAATCGCAATACCAGTGAAAGGGAACCCAGGAGCCTCATTTCAGTATAAATGTTTTCAAAAGAACATAATCTTATATATAAGATGAACTCATTTAATAAATGTACCTTTACAGCTATCAGTAAATTATAACACATTAATTCACTTTGTTTATTCTTGTCTTTTATTTGTTTTTTTAAAAGCATTTTGCAACCCCCTGAGGGGTCCCCCCCAAAAAAAACAATAAAAATGATCATAAGTAAGATTTAATAAGAATTGTCTTGTCCCATGACCTGGGCCTTTACCAACTTTGGCCATTTGTTTTGAATATGGACATCAAGATCCCCCAGTCAGGATCCGAAAGGTCCTGGAGAGGTGTGGTTACTAAGTGCTACTTGTGGCAGGAGTAAAGGAGCTGAAAAAAGCTGTTCAGAGAGTGTGAGGGGTCCCTGACAATATTCTGAGCTCTGTTCCTGCAGCAGTACAGGAATATGTCCTGGACAGAAGGAGGTGAAGCTCTGATGATCCTTTCTGCTGATCTCACCACTCTCTGCAGGGCCTTTTTGTCCGCTGCACTGCAGCTGGGGAACCAGATGGAGATGGCATAGGTCAGCAAGCTCTCCACTGCCCTGCTGTTGAAGGTGGTGAGGATGATGGTTGGAAGTGAGGCCTGTCTGAGTTTCCTCAGGAAGTAACAGTCTCTGTTGGGTTTGCTTCACTAGTCCAGTGGTGTTCTTTGACCAGGAGAGGTTGTCAGAGATCTGATGTTGATTGCCTGAAGAAGATTCACAAACACATAAAAAAGTGTAGACTTGCTGAAACAGCCGCTGCACGACAGTCAGACAGTGTGTGGATCAGCTGTTTATGCTGCATTTCCACTGAGTGTCCTGCTTTGGTTCAGAACAGAATTGTTTGGAGCATCAGGTCTGGACCTTAATGTCTTTCTACAACATTAAAGAAAGGTGTTCAACTCTGAAGAACGCCATGCAACATTGTTCAGTGAGACATTTGTTGTTGCAATAGTACTACAAAAATCACTCACTTCAATGCACGAGTGATTTTAAAATAACATAGTATGTTGTTTTCATTTCAGTTGCTGTTTCATGGGTCAGTAAACACTGCATCCCAACAGAATGGTGCCAAAATGTGGAATGGCAATTGATGAACATTTATACTTGTTTGGACCCAAATCAACATTTTAAAAACTCAGGGCGAAATGAAAGTTAATCTTTAACGTAAGTATTTGGTTCACACTGATTGTTTATCAGACAAAGAGGCCGCCATGTTTTTAATGATAAGTTAGCATTTATATTTGTAATCAAGTCAGGACTTATGAGGGCCTTCTGGTGTTAAAAACCTAACAACACCACCTTGGGACTCTCACACAAAGAATGTGAACAGGTATCCTAGTTTGTCTATGACCCTTTAACAGAGGGTTTTCCCTTAAAATAAACACACGTAAGAGCACAAATGAATACAGAGACAGGTGTGTAGAAACATGTAAATACAAATTTATTTTTTTGCTCACAAAAATAGCATTTAAAAGCACAAAAATGTTTATTAATTTAATCTTATGATAAATACACTTATCAAAAATACTCTGGAAATTGCATGATGCAAGCCGGACACCCCCTAAATAGCTGTGGAGAGACTGTGGTCAGACCTATAAATAATGAAAAGAAACACTGCAATGCACATCTAATGATAAAAAGAAATATACACAAGGAAAAAAACCTGACCCGCAGTAACCCCTACAGCTATCAGAGGGTACAGACCTTGTTACTGAGCAGCGTCTCCATTTAAACAGTTACTGAACTGAGCAGAGAGAAACCAAAAGAATCTTTCACTAAAACTAAAGGCCAAAATAAACAGTTATAACTAACGACAGGTCTTGACAAAATGATAATTAATGCAAAACTCAACTAAGGCGACCTGAAACTAAAACATTCAAGGAGAGAAAAGAAGAAAAAGAAAAGGAGTGTTACAATAAACAAACTTAACCAACAGTATTCAGTTACCTCGGCTGTTCTCAACCTCACTACAGCATTACCTCGCTTCTCATTCTGGACCCCGTACCATGGGCACACTCAACAAAGCAGCTGCATGTTTCCCGCCACAGAACGCCATCCTTCAATGAGAAATAACGTCAATATAAAGTCAAATCCAACCATTATCTCAGCATACAGCACAGCTCGTATCCGCTCCTCTTCCAGAAGTAAACAAGGAACAAGAGGCGCTACCGCCAGCCAATTTATCCCCCCCAGACACAAGGCCCAAGCCAATCATTGGTCCCCCCCAGCTGTGGGACATAACCGCTAATCAGCTAGTTACATATTTATTTAGCATGGATGTCCAATAAGCTACATGCTGGATAGGAATCGTTTTGACATCCAGCCAAAATGGCACAGAGAGTGAAGTCACATGTAAATGGTCAAAATCGTTGGCATAATAAAATGCACAATAAAAATAATCAGTCAACAAGCTGACATATTTAAATGTTATTTTCATAGGGGATTGTCCTATTTGTTTGTCTAATTTATCACACAACAATAATCAGTAAGACAGCTCATCACATTGTTTTTTAATATTTAACACAGAGGCAGAACACAGTTTAAGCTCTGAATAGAAATCAAAGACCAATAACAGCTGAGGATCAATATCAAATAACTAAGACAATCAATATAATTTTCTTATCTTCCTGTTTTCAGGCACCCTGTTGTCATGTAAAGGACCAAACCCAACAAATATGTACTTTTTCAGTTATAGATAATGTTGGGATCCATGCTAAAAGGAACATGTCCCTGCAGAAGGCTGAACCAAAGTTGGCTGACCATCTTACCCCCTCCCCCAGGTCACACGTAGGTGTGAACTCTCTGATAAGGACAATAAGACCCTGCTCTGCTATGCAGTTTTCTCTTTCTGAACCATGGAGAGAAGGGGACACAGCTCCTCTCTCTCAGCTCTCTCTCAGCTCTCTCTCAGCCTGTAGAAGGAGACACAGAGCCTCTCCAGTCTCTTCTCAGGAATACAACTCAAGACTTCTTCCACAGTCCTGCTCAATGCAGACTGTAGCACCGCAATCCTCCTAAGAACAGCGACATGAGGGCCTGCTTAAGGAACAGGAGTTCCTGATCGAAACAACAAAAAGCAACATAACAGAGTTAGCATCAAGCTGCTAACTCCAGGGACAAAGAAGCAACCAGTGGTCTTCAGAGCCAGAAGCTGAAGGGCCAGACAAGCCTGGAACCCACTGAAAGCCTCCAAACCTGCAGTGCAGGACTTTGCAGAGCATCACCAGAAAGGACATCAACCTTACACAAAGAGACCATTTTCTTCCACCACTCCTCATGTGGTCCTGGTTGTAAATGCTTTGAGCCATGCGGTCTTAAGACATCCTTAAGAGGCAGCCATCTTGCCTTTGTTACCCCCCCCCCCCCCACACACACACACACACACACACACACACACACACTCGAGCACACTTGTACATAGGACTTTCTTAGGTTAGATATTGTGTGTTTTCATGTTTGGTTTGTCAATAAATGATTTTGAACACAAAGTCAGTTGCTGGTCTGTTAATGTTGCATAAGAATGAATCTTGCCAACCTCTTCTCTGCAGAACTCCAAATCCTTCAACTTTGACTGACAATTGATTAGGTAACTTTGGTTATTTTTATTAGGTTAACTATAAATCATGGTTCCAAATTGATAGTCAGTAACCTTTATGAGACTGACTAAATAAATTGACTATCATTTCCCTTTCTGGGTGGTGCCCCATGGTAGATTTAATGTAAATTAAATCCCATTATGTTATGTAAATTATTATCAATTATTTCTGATAGTCAATATTATTAAGTGACACAGCAAATAGTTGTCCACTGATCATAAATGCACAACAATAAAGTCCTGTAAACAGGCCCTCAGAAATAACAGATGACATCACTCTACCTTCATACAGTCTATGAAACACATTCATGATGACTGTGACCATTTCACTTTGCAGACACTGGGGAGCTTTCCAGACCTGTGCAGGTAGAGGATGGGCTGTATGAACCCTGTTATCAGAGTAACACTTAACAAAGAAATTAAAATGCTGTAAAATTCTATATCTGGAAGGCAGCATTGCAGAGGAATGGCGGATATGTACAAAAAGAAATTCATAGTCATGAAAGTGGTGATGATTAAAATGATTTTAAAGGCCCGTCTCTTCATCGAGTTGCTCGTTCTCTTCCCTGTCTCTCCATCTCCTGGCCCGGGACGTTTCAGAGCCCAGAGGACTGAGAGGCAGCAGAAAAGCATCACAAAGAAGAACAACAAAGTCTGAATGAAGTAACCATAAAGATACAAAAAATTCTCAAAGGTGTACAAATGGTACATGCAAGAAAGCAAAATGAACAGCCAGAGGACACAGCAACAAGCCACCCTGTATCTGAGGGGTTTGAGCCGCAGATATAACACCGGGTGGATGACCCCGATGTAGTACTCCACACAGATGCAGCACTGGAAGAGAGGACGGGCTGTGAACAGAAGGCCCTGAGAGAAAAAGAAGACCTTTTGACTGATTTGCGACTGTAAATACAAATGAAGCACAAACCATACAGCAGAGAGAGCAGACAAGAACTCAGACAAAGCCAGGTTAAAGGAAAAGAAGTTCAGGGCCATCTTCTCTCTGGAAGTCCCCAAAATCAGCCAGATGACGTAGCCATTCAGGGGGACACTGAGGATCAAGTCGGACATGGATGCCACCTGCACCAATGTAAAGAATTTAAGGAAGCTGGGGCTGATTGATGAGGAATCCTCCACAATGGTTGTGTTCATTTTTGTGGCTGTGAACAAGAGGAGGACAACATCAAACACTGGAACAACATTTAGTGCCCTATTTTATGCCCAGGGCAAAGCGTTTTTTGTGTGAAGTGTGGTCCCTGATTTCTGCCTGATGCAGGTGTCATTTTCAGTCTAGCTGTTTAAATAGCAAATGATCATGTGCTCCTGTTTGTGTCCAGGAGTGTGTTTGTATGAAAAGGAGTGGTCAGGGTCAAAGCTGATGTGCTCCTAACTTCACTCCAAACCTGGCTGCACTCTAAACCTCCTTATACCTCTAAAGTCCATGGTGAAGTGTTTCTGCCTTTTTGAGGATGCATGAGAGAGTGAGAGACATCTGAGAGCTCAAAACACACTTTATTGAGCTTTTTTTACTCATATGTGATGAACAGCAGCTCTCATCTACTGTTGAACATCAGAGCATTCGCTAATGAATTAAATTCAAGGTTCAAGAGCTGAGAGACAGCGTGGCTCCTGTGCGCTTTTCCTTTGCACTCCAATTCGTACAATACTCCCAGAAACAAGAAAAACACTCTCAATTGAAGATTGTCATGCAACTGGTTAAAACTTTTTGTGGGTGTTTTAATTTTTTACAATTTAAAGAACCTAATTACCAACAATGAAATAACCAAGAAAACTGTTTTCTCAATAAGAAAAAAAAAAAAAAAATCATGAATATTTTAGGTTTGTGCCCAACAGATAGGATTTGGCAATACAATGTAACTTAATTGTTGATTGTGATATCATTCCTTTCAAAGCAAACACCTTGGAAGTAGGTGGATGTCAGATTTAAGTTATTATTTCAGACTGCGTTGAAAGTACACCTTCAAAGTCCTTAGATTGTAACTCTGTTGTTATTAAAAACTTCTATTCAGTTAAGGCTATTATTTTAACTCACATTCACAAGTTGGTGTTGATCAGTTTTCTGGAGTCCTGGTGATACAGCCTTGAAGATAAAGTTCAGTCTGACTCAGAGAGCCTGATATTCTCTTCATATCCAGTTTATTGTTGACACAATCAAATACACTAGAACAATAATCTGTCAACAGACTGACATGACAAACATGTTTCATTAAGGTGATGAATGGGTCCTGTTTTGTTTGCCTCACACAGCAAGCTGACAAATGTATTCAAATGTTTAAATAAAACAGCAGAATTATTAGAGTTTGATGCTTCGATGTTCAGTACATGAAGCACTGAATCATCCATTTTCGGTTTTGTTGATTTTTACATGCCCTTTAGTGGGTTCAACATGTCTCATTTGTGTGATACAGCACTTCTATGAACGAGACAAAAAGTCTTTAGACAACAAAAGTTTTTAGACATTTGTAATTGTGCACAAACTGTCATCAAAATTCAATATATAAACTGAATTTAAAGCAAATATGACCTCTTTAAAATATAATGCCCATGTGGAATAGGCCAACATGCACATGCCTTTTGACTCCGACTGTAGCAATATATTTGCATTAGTCCCCGTTTTTCAAAGCCCAACATTCTCCCTGTGAACAGTGTTTCCACTGCAGCCAAGACTCAATAAAAGTTTCACAGTTTTTCAGTTTTATTCCATATTGCCAGAAGTATTAGCTCATCTGTCTTCACACACGTGAACTTGATTGACATCCAATTCTTAATCCATAGAGTTTAATGTGATGCTGGCCCACCCTTTGCAGCTATAACAGCTTCAACTCTTCTGGGAAGGCTTTCCATAAGGTTTAGGAAAATTAATGGGAATTTTTGATCATTCTTCCAGAAGCACATTTGTGAGGTTAGACACTAAAGTTGGCTACAGAGGTTCTCCTGGATTTTGCCTGCATGATTTCTTTTAGCGGCTCTAATCCCTCTGGAGAGTGCTGATCTAGCTGAGCAGAGAGCAGCCTTGTCTCCTCCTCTGTACGCAACATCCCGGGCCTTTAACAGCTGTCGTTCCTCAGCAGTCATCCAGGGTTTTTGGTTGTTGCGTACTGTATAGGTCTTTACTTCAGTAGCGTCCTCTGTGCACTTGGCGCTGTAGCTCGTCACCTTATCAGCATGCTCTTCAATGTTAACTTGATGCCCTCCCTGTGATGCTGCTGTTTTAAAAATCCTCCAGTCAGTGGATTTGAAACAGTCCTGCAGCGCTGAGACTGCTCCATCTGGCTACACCCTGATGTGTGTCTGGGTTGCCCTGGCCTGTTTCAGCATGGGTTTGTAAGCTGGAACCAGCAGCACAGATTAATGGTCAGACAGGCCAAGATGGGGCTGAGGGATGGCCTTGTATGCCTCGGCAGTGTTGGAATAGACCAAATCAAGAATGTTTTTTCCTCTTGTAAAAAATCCACATATTGCTTAAATGTGGGGAACACAGTCATTAAGCTGATGTGGCTGAAGTCTGCTGCAACCACCACAAAGCCGTCTGGGTGTTTTGTCAACAACACGCTGATGACGGGGCGGAGTACTTCTGTGGCGTTGGCGTTGGAGCTAGAGTTAGGAGCTATGTAAACAGCTACAACAATTACACTGGTGAATTCCCTTGGCAGGTAGTCTGGCTGACAGGGCACGATTAGGAATTCCACCAGTCCGGTGCAGTGTTTGGACACCAATGTAGTGTTAGAGCACCAGTCTTTGTTGATATAAATACATAGCCCCCCGCCTCTCCACTTACCGGAGCACACTGTGTCTCTGTCCACTCTGAAGAGTGTTGTTCCCTCTAGCTGAACTGCCTCATCCGGGATGATTACATGTAGCCAGGACTCGGTGAAAATGTAGAGACAGCAGTCTCTCCATACTCTGCGTGATCCTCTCAGCAGATGGAACTCATCCAGTTTGTTTACGAGAGACCGGATGTTGGACAGGACTGTCAGCACCGCTGGTATAATTGTGGGCACAGTATCCGATAGGATTTTGTGTAGCCGCAGTGCGCCCAGATGCCAGCTGATATCAGCGATTACTCTTGCTTATGATCTCCTGATGTTTAATAGTGATCCTCTGTCATTCACTGTCTTCATGGGACATCACACACTCAAAAAACTCACTCAAAAACTCACTCACAAATCTCAAGAGGGGCCGCTGCGTCTTTGCACGCTGCCATGACAACAAATGGACAGTGACTCAAAGTTCATACATCTGCACCATCAAATATCTTCTCATCTGTCAGTCTATCCATCTCTTGTTCTACCTGTGACTCCATCTGCAAACGTCTTTCCTCTGTATACTCTGATTCATAAAGACATCCTCTCACAGCCACAACTAACAGCATGTCTTTGACAGTTTAATCAAAATAGCTCAGGTTTAGTGAAGTTATTTTTTGTTGTTTCTTTAGCAGATTGGTGACCTGAACAACTGATGAGAGCGAGTTGCTGGTTGAAGGATACAAAAACCATATGTTGCATCACAAAATAGTTCCAAACACAGGGGCTTTGTGGAGAAAAAGTGAATAAATAATCTTACTGTAGCATCTAATTGAGCCAACAAAGGGCCTGAACTACTGAGATCCAAAATAACAAGTGCTAAAATGTGTGTGCAAACTAAAAAATTGCTTGTGCAATTAGTGGATGATCTACTATGACTGCATGCACAATTGGTAACAGGTGCCAAAGTGGTGTGGACCGACCCCTTTAAAGGAGGATTTTGCATCTGCTACCAGCTGTCACCATGAAGAGTTTGGGAGAGCAGAGTGGCCGTAAATGAAAAATGAAGTTTGAAGCCATGGAGCTGGAGGCAAATGAACACACTTGCACTAACCTTTTTGCCGTCTGTCTTTTTGACGGACAAGGTTGTCTTTTTTCCCTCATACCATATTTTCATCCGTTGTTTTTAATTTTCCTTTTCTGATTCCAGTTGAACATAATCTAAATGACAGCATTCACATAGTTACACAGCTTCATCACCAAAAACCTCTCATGTGAAGAGCAGTCTTACAGTTAGGCACACACAGACTGCACGGGTACTCTTGCCTTTTACGCACTAACAGCGTCACACACTCCTCGCACTGACAGCTCCTAAACCTGTCAGTGCGTGGAGAGTGTGATGCAGTCAGCTCTGAGTGACAAATGGAGTGATTCTCCTTTATAGCCAGCTATGGAGATTTTTTAACATAGGTTTAATGACCTCCTCCACGATGTAGAGCGCAAAACAGAGAGGGTTTACTTTACACTTGTGTCTGCATGGCACACTAGATCGTTCCTCTTTTCCCAGTCCTTCATAATGACAGACATCCTCCAAATCTTTCCGTTATTCATCAACAAATTCAGTCATTGATGGAAAATATTTGGTTAATACGACCCCTGTTTCTCGCCACAATGACTGCAGCCCTCTGTGCGTAACGCTGTACTTTTTTTGCACCTGCCTTTCAAACGTGCTTAATTTAGAGTGCAATCAGTTGTGAGTTCGATAAATTACATTGAGGGTGGTAAATGATTACATTTGCATCTCCTCCTCCCAGTATTCTGCGTGTTCTGTTAAACTGCATGTATTCTGCATATTCATTAAGGCAAACACGCTAAATGGATTGTGTGTGCTATTTTACTCATTTATCAGATGCAATCCTCAGTGCATCCGGTTGGTAGATCGGCTTTGCATGCTTTAGTAGGTCAGGCCCATAGCCTTTGGGTGGTTTCAACCTAAAAGTGGGGCAGTTACGAGGCTACCCACTACTGCTATACATCCCTTAGCATCAATACTTGGGTATCTTCCCTTGAGGACAAAGCTGGCCAGGTCATTATATTTATAGTGCCACGGGCCGAGAGCAACTCCACCTCAAATAACCCAAATATCCATTTAACCTGGAGGTACATTCTGTTTTAATGTGGGTCTCTACATGCACAGATGTGCACAGAGCTGCTAAAGAACACATTTCACTTTATCTCCATTGGCTACATTCAAACATTTAACTAATTTTGATCTTATTAGGCAATGGTTGGTAAAGTCAGGGTAGTACACAATCCATCCAAAAAACATTTTTTGTTATTGAATTACACAGTATAAGCCTGTAAGCATGTTATAGTTTAACATTTTCAAAGATGCCGTGTCTTTATGTGCATATATGTTTTAATGTAAGAACTGCCTTTTAATTCTAATTTGGGATTATTATAGTGTAACTCTGTAAATCTATTATCTATTATTGTTTTATGTCTTTCAATCAATTGACCTTATTGGAGCCAGTTTATATTCTTTTGTTGGATAGATATCTAGATATATTTTTAGATATTACTCTTGCAATATACCAAAAAAAGTAGTATCAATGTATTGTCATTTTTGGGATATGTATCAAATTTTGTGTTGCATTGTAAGCTACCCTGTGATTCCTTGCCTGCAGAATGTTCTTCGAGACTTTTCGGCCTTTTTTCCAGGTACATATCTGCAGCACACATTTAAAGCCTGACCCATCAGCAGAGTTTGATTGCCTTAAGAAGATTCACAAACACATAAACAAGTGTAGACTTGCTGAAACAGCCGCTGTACAACAGTCAGAGAGTGTGTGGATCGGCTGTTTATGCTGCATTTCCACTGAGTGTCCTGCTTTGGCTCAGAACAAAATTGTTTGGAGCATCAGGTCTGGACCTAGATGTCTTTCTACAACATTAAAGAAAGGTGTTCACCTCTGAAGAACTCCATGCAACATTGTTCAGTGAGACATTTGTTGTTGCAATAGTACTGCAAAAGTCACTCACTTCAATGCACGAGTGATTTTAAAATAACATAGTATGTTGTTTTCATTTCAGTTGCTGTTTCATGGGTCAGTAAACACTGCACCCCACCAGAATGGTGCCAAAAAGTGGAATGGCAATTGATGAACATTTATACTTGTTTGGACCCAAATCAACATTTTAAAAACTCAGGGCCAAATGAAAGTTAATCTTTAACGTAAGTATTTGGTTCACACTGATTGTTTATCAGACAAAGAGGCCGCCATGTTTTTAATGATAAGTTAGCATTTATATTTGTAATCAAGTCAGGACTTATGAGGGCCTTCTGGTGTTAAAAACCTAACAACACCACCTTGGGACTCTCACACAAAGAATGTGAACAGGTACCCTAGTTTGTCTATGACCCTTTAACAGAGGGTTTTTCCTTAAAGTAAACTCAGGTAAGAGCACAAATGAATACAGAGACAGGTGTGTAGAAAAATGTAAATACAAATTTAATTTTTTGATCACAAAAATAGCATTTAAAGGCACAAAATATTTATTAATTTAATCTAATAATAAATACACATATCAAAAATACTCTGGAAATTACATGATGCAAGCTGGACACCCCCTAAATAGCTGTGGAAAGACTGTGGTCAGACCTATAAATAATGAAAAGAAACACTGCAATGCATATCTAATGATAAAAAGACATATACACAAGGAAAAAGACCTGATCCCAGGAAACTCTACAGCAGGGGTCTAAAACTCAAATTACCGGGGGGCCACTGGAACTACAGTCTGGGTGAGGCTGGGCCGCACAAATATTCAGCAAAAAAGGGTCCCAAGTATTCAAAAAAAAAAAAAGGTCCATTTTATTAACATCCATATTATTAACTCTTTTCCTGCCAGTATTTGTCAAAAAAGTTGCCAGCCAGCACCAGCATTTTCACTGAAATTTTGTAGATTTAAACTGCCTACTTTTTTTCTGTTTTGTTTTCAACCCAGCCCACCCTATCAGCCAATGTTTAGCTTTGTTCAGCTTTGCTGTTTAAGCAAAGTTGTCTGAAATTAGAAAGAAAGAAATGCGTTACATTTGCCTAAGAGAGAACAGTTTCAGTCACAATAAGTCTTAGAACAAAACAAAATGTAGTACATTTCTTGTTTAACATTATTTTCTCTGTAAAGTCCACACGCAACAGTTTCCAGCCTTGACAGCCCCTGTATGTGATCAGGGAGGAAAAAATGAAATCACCATGTGACTCCTATCTTATACCTGACAGGAGAAAACTGTGGTGTTTAAACTCTTCTAGTGTTACAACCATCCCGGTCTCCCCTAAATCAATATAAATAAATCAGTGGGCCTATTTGAATAACTAGTGTTTGGAAACACTTTTATCTGTGTAGTTATGGACAGAGTCAGACCTGTCCACACAGACCTGAAGGTGTGTGCGTCAGGACGCACGGCTGTGTCGTTATGGACCGTCTGCTGGTTCGTTTATGAATCATATTGAACTCTGTTAGTTCTCCCGTCCGTCTCTGTCTGTTTTATCCCAGCCCTGTTTAACTTTTCTCTAGTTTTGGGAGCTCGCAGTGGCGTATGTGCACTTTCTCCATAAGTGCGTAATATGTGTGCCTGTCGTCCTGATCAGATGGGAGAGACTGACGGGCGGTTTACGTCGTGTTATCAATACATTTGTAAATGTAAGTGTAGCATCGATTTCATAAACTGGTATTGATGTTATCCACTGATTAATTTAATCCACATAAAAAACGAGATCTTACCACTGAATCCCAGGCGGGTGGGCTTCTCCTCGCAGGTTGTCATCTCTCAGATGGATACAGGAAGGCTTTTACAGTAAATCCACAGTTATTTAGGTAATATTATGATAAATCATCCTCCTGATGAGCAGACAAGGGATCAAAACGTCACAAATAAAAACTTTAAACAAACAGCATTGTCTGATTTGATTTTTGCGCAGCATCAGCGCCTTTTTCTCCCTCTGATCTCAACGTGCACCTCAGCTCTGTGGTTCCCTCAGTGAGGGGTCTTGTTTATGGTCACAGGGGAGCAGAACTTCTCCACGAAAGAGTGCCAACTACCAGAGTTCAATAACAACACGGAATGATGGAAAAACTCGTCAATGGCGGGAAGCATTCTGTCTGATCAGACGAAATAACTTGTGCATGAATGGGTTCTTCAGAACATGAATGGCAAATGGCTCTGTTGGTTAAAAAGGTTGCAGACCCCTGCCATAAGTGATAAAAAGATTGTATAAAAGTCCAGGGCAAGCGTGGCAAGCGCAATGACTCGGCAAAAATGTGCGTTTGACAAACATGCAGGGGCCGCACGAACACTAAGGTTTGATGTCAAGTGGGGGCCACAAAATATCGTCCTGCAGGCCGCAATTGGCCCGCGGGCCGCAAGTTTGAGACCCCTGCCCTACAGCTATCAGAGGCTACAGATCTGCTTACTGAGCAGCGTCTCCATTTAAACAGTTACTGAACTGAGCAGAGAGAAACCAAAAGAATCTTTCACTAAAACTAAAGGCCAAAATAAACAGTTATAACTAACAACAGGTCTTGACAAAATGATAATTAATGCAAAACTCAACTAAGGCGACCTGAAACTAAAACATTCAGGGAGAGAAAAGAAGAAAAATAAAACGAGAGTTACAATAAACAAACTTAACCAACAGTATTCAGTTACCTCGGCTGTTCTCAACCTCACTACAGCATTACCCCGCTTCTCATTCTGGACCCCATACCATGGGCACACTCAACAAAGCAGCTGCATGTTTCCCGCCACAGAACGCCATCCTTCAATGAGAAATAACGTCAATATAAAGTCAAATCCAACCATTATCTCAGCATACAGCACAGCTCGTACCCGCTCCTCTTCCAGAAGTAAACAAGGAACAAGAGGCGCTACCGCCAGCCAATTTATCCCCCCCAGACACAAGGCCCAAGCCAATCATTGGTCCCCCCCAGCTGTGGGACATAACCGCTAATCAGCTAGTTACATATTTATTTAGCATGGATGTCCAATAAGCTACATGCTGGATGGAATCGTTTTGACATCCAGCCAAAATGGCACAAAAAGTGAAGTCACATGTAAATGGTCAGAATCGCTGGCATAATAAAATGCACAATAAAAATAATCAGTCAACAAGCTGAAATATTTAAATGTTATTTTCATAGGGGATTGTCCTATTTGTTTGTCTAATTTATCACACAACAATAATCAGTAAGACAGCTCGTCATATTGTTTTTTAATATTTAACACAGAGGCAGAACACAGTTTAAGCTCTGAATAGAAATCAAAGACCAATTACAGCTGAGGATCAATATCAAATAACTAAGACAATCAATATAATTTTCTTATCTTCCTGTTTTCAGGCACCCTGTTGTCATGTAAAGGACCAAACCCAACAAATATGTACTTTTTCAGTTATAGATAATGTTGGGATCCATGCTAAAAGGAACATGTCCCTGCAGAAGGCTGAACCAAAGTTGGCTGACCATCTGACCCCCTCCCCCAGGTCACACGTAGGTGTGAACCCTCTGATAAGGACAATAAGACCCTGCTCTGCTATGCAGTCTTTCTCTTTATGAACCATGGAGAGAAGGGGACACAGCTCCTCTCTCTCAGCTCTCTCTCAGCCTGTAGAAGGAGACACAGAGCCTCTCCAGTCTCTTCTCAGGAATACAACTCAAGACTTCTTCCACAGTCCTGCTCAATGCAGACTGTAGCACCGCAATCCTCCCAAAACAGCGACATGAGGGCCTGCTTAAGGAACAGGAGTTCCTGATCGAAACAACAAAAAGCAACATGACAGAGTTAGCATCAAGCTGCTAACTCCAGGGACAAAGAAGCAACCAGTGGTCTTCAGAGCCAGAAGCTGAAGGGCCAGACAAGCCTGGAACCCACTGAAAGCCGCCAAACCTGCAGTACTGGACTTTGCAGAGCATCACCAGAAAGGACATCAACCTTACACAAAGAGACCAGTTTCTTCCACCACTCCTCATGTGGTCCTGGTTGTAAATGCTTTGAGCCATGCGGTCTTAAGACATCCTTAAGAGGCAGCCATCTTGCCTTTGTTAAACACACACAGACACACACACAAACACACACACACACACACACACACACACACACACACCCCACCACACACACACACACACACACACACACACACACTCGAACACACTTGTACATAGGACTTTCTTAGGTTAGATATTGTGTGTTTTCATGTTTGTTTGTCAATAAATGATTTTGAACACAAAGTCAGTTGCTGGTCTGTTAATGTTGCATAAGAATGAATCTTGCCAACCTCTTCTCTGCAGAACTCCAAATCCTTCAACTTTGACTGACAATTGATTAGGTAACTTTGGTTATTTTTATTAGGTTAATTATAAATCATGGTTCCAAATTGATAGTCAGTAACCTTTATGAGACTGACTAAATAAATTGACTATCATTTGCCTTTCTGGGTGGTGCCCCGTGGTAGATTTAATGTAAATTAAATCCCATTATGTTATGTAAATTATTATCAATTATTTCTGATAGTCAATATTATTAAGTGACACAGCAAATAGTTGTCCACTGATCATAAATGCACAACAATAAAGTCCTGTAAACAGGCCCTCAGAAATAACAGATGACATCACTCTAGCTTCATACAGTCTATGAAACACATTCATGATGACTGTGAACATTTCACTTTGCAGACACTGGGGAGCTTTCCAGACCTGTGCAGGTAGAGGATGGGCTGTATGAACCCTGTTATCAGAGCAACACTTAACAAAGAAATTAAAATGCTGTAAAATTCTAAACCTGGTAGGCAGCATTGCAGAGGAATGGCGGATATGTACAAAAAGAAATTCATAGTCATGAAAGTGGTGATGATTAAAATGATTTTAAAGGCCCTTCTCTTCATCGAGTTGCTCGTCCTTTTTGCCTTGTCTCCATCTCCTGGCCCGGGACGTTTCAGAGCCCAGAGGACTGAGAGGCAGCAGAAAAGCATCACAAAGAAGAACAACAAAGTCTGAATGAAGTAACCATAAAGATACAAAAAATTCTCAAATGTGTACAAATGGTACATGCAAGAAAGCAAAATGAACAGCCAGAGGACACAGCAACAAGCCACCCTGTATCTGAGGGGTTTGAACCACAGATATAACACCGGGTGGATGACCCCGATGTAGTACTCCACACAGATGCAGCACTGGAAGAGAGGACGGGCTGTGAACAGAAGGCCCTGAGAGAAAAAGAAGATCTTTTGACTGATTTGCGACTGTAAATACAAATAAAGCACAAACCATACAGCAGAGAGAGCAGACAAGAACTCAGACAAAGCCAGGTTAAAGGAAAAGAAGTCCGAGGCCATCTTCTCTCTGGAAGCCCCCAAAATCAGCCAGATGACGTAGCCATTCAGGGGGACACTGAGGATCAAGTTGGTCATGGATGCCACCTGCACCAATGTTACGAATCTCAGGACACTGGGGCTGATTGATGAGGAATCCTCCATAATAGTTGTGTTCATTTTTGTGGCTGTGATAAGAGGAGGACAACATCAAACACTGGAACAACATTTAGTGCCCTATTTTATGCCCAGGGCAAAGCGTTATTTGTGTGAAGTGTGGTCCCTGATTTCTGCCTGATGCAGGTGTCATCTTGCACTCTAGCTGTTTAAATAGCAAATGATCATGTGCTCCTGTTTGTGTCCAGGAGTGTGTTTGTATGAAAAGGAGTGGTCAGGGTCAAAGCTGATGTGCTCCTAACTTCACTCCAAACCTGGCTGCACTCTAAACCTCCTTATACCTCTAAAGTCCATGGTGAAGTGTTTCTGCTTTTTTGAGGATGCATGAGAGAGTGAGAGACATCTGAGAGCTCAAAACACACTTTATTGAGCTTTTTTTACTCATATGTGATGAACAGCAGCTCTCATCTACTGTTGAACATCAGAGCATTCACTAATGAATTAAATTCAAGATTCAAGAGCTGAGAGACAGCGTGGCTCCTGTGCGCTTTTCCTTTGCACTCCAGTTTGTACAATACTCCCAAAAATCAGTAAAACACTCTCAATTGAAGATTGTCATGCAAGTGGTTAAAACTTTTTGTGGGTGTTTTAATTTTTTACAATTTATAGAACCTAATTACCAACAATGAAATAACCAAGAAAACTGTCAATAAAAAAAGAAAAAATTAAATCATGACTATTTTAGGTTTGTGCCCAACAGATATGATTTGGCAGTACAATGTAACTTAATTGTTGAATGGCTGCTATGATGTCAGCTGTCAGACCTACTTGAGCCCCTGAAAAAACACGTCTCAGATTGTTGTAATTTATTACAGAGAACACACTGCTGACATCAAAAAGCCCCCAAAACCTCTACGCAGCATCACTTTATGTGCTATCCTTCCTTTCAAACCAAACACCTTGGAAGTAGGTGGATGTCAGACTTAAGTTATTATTTCTGACAACGTTGAAAATACACCTTCAAAGTTCTTAGAGCGTTAACTCTGTTATTAAAAACTTCTATTCAGTTTAGGCTATTATTTTAACTCACATTCACAAGTTGGTGTTGATCAGTTTTCTGGAGTCCTGGTGATACAGCCTTGAAGATAAAGTTCAGTCTGACTCAGAGAGCCTGATATTCTCTCTATATCCAGTTTATTGTTGACACAACCAAATACACTAGAACAATAATCTGTCAACAGACTGACATGACAAACATGTTTCATTAAGGTGATGAATGGGTCCTGTTTTGTTTGCCTCACACAGCAAGCTGACAAATGTATTCAAATGTTTAAATAAAACAGCAGAATTATTAGAGTTTGATGCTTCGATGTTCAGTACATGAAGCACTGAATCATCCATTTTAGGTTTTGTTGATTTTTACATGCCCTTTAGTGGGTTCAACATGTCTCATTTGTGTGATACAGCACTTCTATGAACGAGACAAAAAGTCTTTAGACAACAAAAGTTTTTAGACATTTGTAATTGTGCATAAACTGTCATCAAAATTCAATATATGAACTGAATTTAAAGCAAATATGACCTCTTTAAAATATAATGCCCATGTGGAATAGGCCAACATGCACATGCCTTTTGACTCCGACTGTAGCAATATATTTGCATTAGTCCCCGTTTTTCAAAGCCCAACATTCTCCCTGTGAACAGTGTTTCCACTGCAGCCAAGACTCAATAAAAGTTTCACAGTTTTTCAGTTTTATACCATATTGCCCGAAGTATTAGCTCATCTGTCTTCACACACGTGAACTTGATTGACATCCAATTCTTAATCCATAGAGTTTAATGTGATGCTGGCCCACCCTTTGCAGCTATAACAGCTTCAACTCTTCTGGGAAGGCTTTCCATAAGGTTTAGGAAAATTAATGGGAATTTTTGATCATTATTCCAGAAGCACATTTGTGAGGTTAGACACTAAAGTTGGCTACAGAGGTTCTCCTGGATTTTGCCTGCATGATTTCTTTTAGCGGCTCTAATCCCTCTGGAGAGTGCTGATCTAGCTGAGCATAGAGCAGCCTTGTCTCCTCCTCTGTACGCAACATCCCAGGCCTTTAACAGCTGTCGTTCCTCAGCAGTCATCCAGGGTTTTTGGTTGTTGCGTACTGTATAGGTCTTTACTTCAGTAGCGTCCTCTGTGCACTTGGCGCTGTAGCTCGTCACCTTATCAGCATGCTCTTCAATGTTAACTTGATGCCCTCCCTGTGATGCTGCTGTTTTAAAAATCCTCCAGTCAGTGGATTTGAAACAGTCCTGCAGCGCTGAGACTGTTCCATCTGGCTACACTCTGATGTGTGTCTGGGTTGCCCTGGCCTGTTTCAGCATGGGTTTGTAAGCTGGAACCAGCAGCACAGATTAATGGTCAGACAGGCCAAGATGGGGCTGAGGGATGGCCTTGTATGCCTCGGCAGTGTTGGAATAGACCAAATCAAGAATGTTTTTTCCTCTTGTAAAAAATCCACATATTGCTTAAATGTGGGGAACACAGTCATTAAGCTGATGTGGCTGAAGTCTGCTGCAACCACCACAAAGCCGTCCTGGGTGTTTTGTCAACAACACGCTGATGACGGGGCGGAGTACTTCTGTGGCGTTGGCGTTGGAGCTAGAGTTAGGAGCTATGTAAACAGCTACAACAATTACACTGGTGAATTCCCTTGGCAGGTAGTCTGGCTGACAGGGCATGATTAGGAATTCCACCAGTCCGGTGCAGTGTTTGGACACCAATGTAGTGTTAGAGCACCAGTCTTTGTTGATATAAATACATAGCCCCCCGCCTCTCCACTTACCGGAGCACACTGTGTCTCTGTCCACTCTGAAGAGTGTTGTTCCCTCTAGCTGAACTGCCTCATCCGGGATGATTACATGTAGCCAGGACTCGGTGAAAATGTAGAGACAGCAGTCTCTCCATACTCTGCGTGATCCTCTCAGCAGATGGAACTCATCCAGTTTGTTTACGAGAGACCGGATGTTGGACAGGACTGTCAGCACCGCTGGTATAATTGTGGGCACAGTATCCGATAGGATTTTGTGTAGCCGCAGTGCGCCCAGATGCCAGCTGATATCAGCGATTACTCTTGCTTATGATCTCCTGATGTTTAATAGTGATCCTCTGTCATTCACTGTCTTCATAGGACATCACACACTCAAAAAACTCACTCAAAAACTCACTCTCACACTCACAAATCTCAAGAGGGGCCGCTGCGTCTTTGCACGCTGCCATGACAACAAATGGACAGTGACTCAAAGTTCATACATCTGCACCATCAAATATCTTCTCATCTGTCAGTCTATCCATCTCTTGTTCTACCTGTGACTCCATCTGCAAACGTCTTTCCTCTGTATACTCCGATTCATAAAGACATCCTCTCACAGCCACAACTAACAGCATGTCTTTGACAGTTTAATCAAAATAGCTCAGGTTTAGTGAAGTTATTTTTTGTTGTTTCTTTAGCAGATTGGTGACCTGAACAACTGATGAGAGCGAGTTGCTGGTTGAAGGATACAAAAACCATATGTTGCATCACAAAATAGTTCCAAACACAGGGGCTTTGTGGAGAAAAAGTGAATAAATAATCTTACTGTAGCATCTAATTGAGCCAACAAAGGGCCTGAACTACTGAGATCCAAAATAACAAGTGCTAAAATGTGTGTGCAAACTAAAAAATTGCTTGTGCAATTAGTGGATGATCTACTATGACTGCATGCACAATTGGTAACAGGTGCCAAAGTGGTGTGGACCGACCCCTTTAAAGGAGGATTTTGCATCTGCTACCAGCTGTCACCATGAAGAGTTTGGGAGAGCAGAGTGGCCATAAATGAAAAATGAAGTTTGAAAGCCATGGAGCTGGAGGCAAATGAACACACTTGCACTAACCTTTTTGCCGTCTGTCTTTTTGATGGACAAGGTTGTCTTTTTTCCCTCATACCATATTTTCATCCGTTGTTTTTAATTTTCCTTTTCTGATTCCAGTTGAACATAATCTAAATGACAGCATTCACATAGTTACACAGCTTCATCACCAAAAACCTCTCATGTGAAGAGCAGTCTTACAGTTAGGCACACACAGACTGCACGGGTACTCTTGCCTTTTACGCACTAACAGCGTCACACTCTCCACGCACTGACAGCTCCTAAACCTGTCAGTGCGTGGAGAGTGTGATGCAGACAGCTCTGAGTGACAAATGGAGTGATTCTCCTTTATAGCCAGCTATGGAGATTTTTTAACATAGGTTTAATGACCTCCTCCACGATGTAGAGCGCAAAACAGAGAGGGTTTACTTTACACTTGTGTCTGTATGGCACACTAGATCGTTCCTCTTTTCCCAGTCCTTCATAATGACAGACATCCTCCAAATCTTTCCGTTATTCATCAACAAATTCAGTCATTGATGGAAAATATTTGGTTAATACGACCCCTGTTTCTCGCCACAATGACTGCAGCCCTCTGTCCGTAACGCTGTACTTTTTTTGCACCTGCCTTTCAAACGTGCTTAATTTAGAGTGCAATCAGTTGTGAGTTCGATAAATTACATTGAGGGTGGTAAATGATTACATTTGCATCTCCTCCTCCCAGTATTCTGCGTGTTCTGTTAAACTGCATGTATTCTGCATATTCATTAAGGCAAACACGCTAAATGGATTGTGTGTGCTATTTTACTCATTTATCAGATGCAATCCTCAGTGCATCCGGTTGGTAGATCAGCTTTGCACGCTTTAATAGATCAGGCCCATAGCCTTTGGGTGGTTTCAACCTAAAAGTGGGGCAGTTACGAGGCTACCCACTACTGCTATACATCCCTTAGCATCAATACTTGGGTATCTTCCCTCGAGGACAAAGCTGGCCAGGTCATTATATTTATAGTGCCACGGGCCGAGAGCAACTCCACCTCAAATAACCCAAATATCCATTTAACCTGGAGGTACATTCTGTTTTAATGTGGGTCTCTACATGCACAGATGTGCACAGAGCTGCTAAAGAACACATTTTACTTTATCTCCATTGGCTACATTCAAACATTTAACTAATTTTGATCTTATTAGGCAATGGTTGGTAAAGTCAGGGTAGTACACAATCCATCCAAAAAACATTTTTTGCTATTGAATTACACAGTATAAGCCTGTAAGTATGTTATAGTTTAACATTTACAAAGATGCCGTGTCTTTATGTGCATATATGTTTTAATGTAAGAACTGCCTTTTAATTCTAATTTGTGATTATTATAGTGTAACTCTGTAAATCTATTATCTATTATTGTTTTATGTCTTTCAATCAATTGACCTTATTGGAGCCAGTTTATATTCTTTTGTTGGATAGATATCTAGATATATTTTTAGATATTACTCTTGCAATATACCAAAAAAAGTAGTATCAATGTATTGTCATTTTTGGGATATGTATCAAATTTTGTGTTGCATTGTAAGCTACCCTGTGATTCCTTGCCTGCAGAATGTTCTTCGAGACTTTTCGGCCTTTTTTCCAGGTACATATCTGCAGCACACATTTAAAGCCTGACCCATCAGCAGAGTTTGATTGCCTTAAGAAGATTCACAAACACATAAACAAGTGTAGACTTGCTAAAACAGCCGCTGTACAACAGTCAGAGAGTGTGTGGATCGGCTGTTTATGCTGCATTTCCACTGAGTGTCCTGCTTTGGCTCAGAACAGAATTGTTTGGAGCGTCAGGTCTGGACCTAGATGTCTTTCTACAACATTAAAGAAAGGTGTTCACCTCTGAAGAACTCCATGCAACATTGTTCAGTGAGACATTTGTTGTTGCAATAGTACTGCAAAAGTCACTCACTTCAATGCACGAGTGATTTTAAAATAACATAGTATGTTGTTTTCATTTCAGTTGCTGTTTCATGGGTCAGTAAACACTGCACCCCACCAGAATGGTGCCAAAAAGTGGAACGGCAATTGATGAACATTTAAACTTGTTTGGACCCAAATCAACATTTTAAAAACTCAGGGCCAAATGAAAGTTAATCTTTAACGTAAGTATTTGGTTCACACTGATTGTTTATCAGACAAAGAGGCCGCCATGTTTTTAATGATAAGTTAGCATTTATATTTGTAATCAAGTCAGGACTTATGAGGGCCCTCTGGTGTTAAAAACCCAACAACACCACCTTGGGACTCTCACACAAAGAATGTGAACAGGTATCCTAGTTTGTCTATGACCCTTTAACAGAGGGTTTTCCCTTAAAGTAAACTCAGGTAAGAGCACAAATGAATACAGAGACAGGTGTGTAGAAAAATGTAAATACAAATTTATTTTTTTGCTCACAAAAATAGCATTTAAAAGCACAAAATATTTATGAATTTAATCTAATAATAAATACACATATCAAAAATACTCTGGAAATTGCATGATGCAAGCCGGACACCCCCTAAATAGCTGTGGAGAGACTGTGGTCAGACCTATAAATAATGAAAAGAAACACTGCAATGCACATCTAATGAAAAAAATGACATATACACAAGGAAAAAGACCTGATCCCAGGAAACTCTACAGCAGGGGTCTAAAACTCAAATTACCGGGGGGCCACTGGAACTACAGTCTGGGTGAGGCTGGGCCGCACAAATATTCAGCAAAAAAGGGTCCCCAAGTATTCAAAAAAAAAAAAAGGTCCATTTTATTAACATCCATATTATTAACTCTTTTCCTGCCAGTATTTGTCAAAAAAGTTGCCAGCCAGCACCAGCATTTTCACTGAAATTTTGTAGATTTAAACTGCCTACTTTTTTTCTGTTTTGTTTTCAACCCAGCCCACCCTATCAGCCAATGTTTAGCTTTGTTCAGCTTTGCTGTTTAAGCAAAGTTGTCTGAAATTAGAAAGAAAGAAATGCGTTACATTTGCCTAAGAGAGAACAGTTTCAGTCACAATAAGTCTTAGAACAAAACAAAATGTAGTACATTTCTTGTTTAACATTATTTTCTTTGTAAAGTCCACACGCAACAGTTTCTAGCCTTGACAGCCCCTGTATGTGATCAGGGAGGAAAAAATGAAATCACCATGTGACTCCTATCTTATACCTGACAGGAAAAAACTGTGGTGTTTAAACTCTTCTAGTGTTACAACCATCCCGGTCTCCCCTAAATCAATATAAATAAATCAGAAGTGGGCCTATTTGAATAACTAGTGTTTGGAAACACTTTTATCTGTGTAGTTATGGACAGAGTCAGACCTGTCCACACAGACCTGAAGGTGTGTGCGTCAGGACGCACGGCTGTGTCGTTATGGAGCACACCGCGGTGTCTGCTGGTTCGTTTATGAATCATATTGAACTCTGTTAGTTCTCCCGTCCGTCTCTGTCTGTTTTATCCCAGCCCTGTTTAACTTTTCTCTAGTTTTGGGAGCTCGCAGTGGCGTATGTGCGCTTTCTCCATAGGTGCGTAATATGTGTGCCTGTCGTCCTGATCAGACGGGAGAGACTGACGGGCGGTTTACGTCGTGTTATCAATACATTTGTAAATATAAGTGTAGCATCGATTTCATAAACTGGTATTGATGTTATCCACTGATTAATTTAATCCACATAAAAAACGAGATCTTACCACTGAATCCCAGGCGGGTGGGCTTCTCCTCGCAGGTTGTCATCTCTCAGATGGATACAGGAAGGCTTTTACAGTAAATCCACAGTTATTTAGGTAATATTATGATAAATCATCCTCCTGATGAGCAGACAAGGGATCATAACGTCACAAATAAAAACTTTAAACAAACAGCATTGTCTGATTTGATTTTTGCGCAGCATCAGCGCCTTTTTCTCCCTCTGATCTCAACGTGCACCTCAGCTCTGTGGTTCTCTCAGTGAGGTGTCTTGTTTATGGTCACAGGGGAGCAGAACTTCTCCACGAAAGAGTGCCAACTACCAGAGTTCAATAACAACACGGAATGACGGAAAAACTCGTCAATGGCGGGAAGCATTCTGTCCGATAAGACGAAATAACTTGTGCATGAATGGGTTCTTCAGAACATGAATGGCAAATGGCTCTGTTGGTTAAAAAGGTTGCAGACCCCTGTCATAAGTGATAAAAAAAAATTATATAAAAGTCCAGGGCAAGTGTGGCAAGCGCAATGACTCGGCAAAAATGTGCGTTTGACAAACATGCAGGGGCCGCACGAACACTAAGGTTTGATGTCAAGTGGGGGCCACAAAATATCGTCCTGCAGGCCGCAATTGGCCCGCGGGCCGCAAGTTTGAGACCCCTGCCCTACAGCTATCAGAGGCTACAGATCTGCTTACTGAGCAGCGTCTCCATTTAAACAGTTACTGAACTGAGCAGAGAGAAACCAAAAGAATCTTTCACTAAAACTAAAGGCCAGAATAAACAGTTATAACTAACAACAGGTCTTGACAAAATGATAATTAATGCAAAACTCAACTAAGGCGACCTAAAACTAAAACATTCAGGGAGAGAAAAGAAGAAAAATAAAACGAGAGTTACAATAAACAAACTTAACCAACAGTATTCAGTTACCTCGGCTGTTCTCAACCTTATGACAGCATTACCCCACTTCTCATTCTGGACCCCGTACCATCGGCACACTCAACAAAGCAGCCGCATGTTTCCCGCCACAGAACGCCATCCTTCAATGAGAAATAACGTCAATATAAAGTCAAATCCAACCATTATCTCAGCATACAGCACAGCTCGTACCCGCTCCTCTTCCAGAAGTAAACAAGGAACAAGAGGCGCTACCGCCAGCCAATTTATCCCCCCCAGACACAAGGCCCAAGCCAATCATTGGTCCCCCCCAGCTGTGGGACATAACCGCTAATCAGTCGGTTACATATTTATTTAGCATGGATGTCCGATAAGCTACATGCTGGATGGAATCGTTTTGACATCCAGCCAAAATGGCACAAAAAGTGAAGTCACATGTAAATGGTCAGAATCGCTGGCATAATAAAATGCACAATAAAAATAATCAGTCAACAAGCTGATATATTTAAATGTTATTTTCATAGGGGATTGTCCTATTTGTTTGTCTAATTTATCACACAACAATAATCAGTAAGACAGCTCGTCACATTGTTTTTTAATATTTAACACAGAGGCAGAACACAGTTTAAGCTCTGAATAGAAATCAAAGACCAATTACAGCTGAGGATCAATATCAAATAACTAAGACAATCAATATAATTTTCTTATCTTCCTGTTTTCAGGCACCCTGTTGTCATGTAAAGGACCAAACCCAACAAATATGTACTTTTTCAGTTATAGATAATGTTGGGATCCATGCTAAAAGGAACATGTCCCTGCAGAAGGCTGAACCAAAGTTGGCTGACCATCTTACCCCCTCCCCCAGGTCACACGTAGGTGTGAACCCTCTGATAAGGACAATAAGACCCTGCTCTGCTATGCAGTCTTTTTCTTTCTGAACCATGGAGAGAAGGGGACACAGCTCCTCTCTCTCAGCTCTCTCTCAGCTCTCTCTCAGCCTGTAGAAGGAGACACAGAGCCTCTCCAGTCTCTTCTCAGGAATACAACTCAAGACTTCTTCCACAGTCCTGCTCAATGCAGACTGTAGCACCGCAATCCTCCCAAAACAGCGACATGAGGGCCTGCTTAAGGAACAGGAGTTCCTGATCGAAACAACAAAAAGCAACATAACAGAGTTAGCATCAAGCTGCTAACTCCAGGGACAAAGAAGCAACCAGTGGTCTTCAGAGCCAGAAGCTGAAGGGCCAGACAAGCCTGGAACCCACTGAAAGCCTCCAAACCTGCAGTGCAGGACTTTGCAGAGCATCACCAGAAAGGACATCAACCTTACACAAAGAGACCAGTTTCCTCCACCACTCCTCATGTGGTCCTGGTTGTAAATGCTTTGAGCCATGCGGTCTTAAGACATCCTTAAGAGGCAGCCATCTTGCCTTTGTTAAACACACACAGACACACACACAAACACACCCACACACACACACACACACACCCCACCACACACACACACACACACACACACACACACACACACTCGAACACACTTGTACATAGGACTTTCTTAGGTTAGATATTGTGTGTTTTCATGTTTGGTTTGTCAATAAATGATTTTGAACACAAAGTCAGTTGCTGGTCTGTTAATGTTGCATAAGAATGAATCTTGCCAACCTCTTCTCTGCAGAACTCCAAATCCTTCAACTTTGACTGACAATTGATTAGGTAACTTTGGTTATTTTTATTAGGTTAACTATAAATCATGGTTCCAAATTGATAGTCAGTAACCTTTATGAGACTGACTAAATAAATTGACTATCATTTGCCTTTCTGGGTGGTGCCCCGTGGTAGATTTAATGTAAATTAAATCCCATTATGTTATGTAAATTATTATCAATTATTTCTGATAGTCAATATTATTAAGTGACACAGCAAATAGTTGTCCACTGATCATAAATGCACAACAATAAAGTCCTGTAAACAGGCCCTCAGAAATAACAGATGACATCACTCTACCTTCATACAGTCTATGAAACACATTCATGATGACTGTGAACATTTCACTTTGCAGACACTGGGGAGCTTTCCAGACCTGTGCAGGTAGAGGATGGGCTGTATGAACCCTGTTATCAGAGTAACACTTAACAAAGAAATTAAAATGCTGTAAAATTCTATATCTGGAAGGCAGCATTGCAGAGGAATGGCGGATATGTACAAAAAGAAATTCATAGTCATGAAAGTGGTGATGATTAAAATGATTTTAAAGGCCCGTCTCTTCATCGAGTTGCTCGTTCTCTTCCCTGTCTCTCCATCTCCTGGCCCGGGACGTTTCAGAGCCCAGAGGACTGAGAGGCAGCAGAAAAGCATCACAAAGAAGAACAACAAAGTCTGAATGAAGTAACCATAAAGATACAAAAAATTCTCAAAGGTGTACAAATGGTACATGCAAGATATCAAAATGAACAGCCAGAGGACACAGCAACAAGCCACCCTGTATCTGAGGGGTTTGAACCGCAGATATAACACCGGGTGGATGACCCCGATGTAGTACTCCACACAGATGCAGCACTGGAAGAGAGGACGGGCTGTGAACAGAAGGCCCTGAGAGAAAATGAAGACCTTTTGACTGATTTGCGACTGTAAATACAAATGAAGCACAAACCATACAGCAGAGAGAGCAAACAAGAACTCAGACAAAGCCAGGTTAAAGGAAAAGAAGTCCGAGGCCATCTTCTCTCTGGAAGCCCCCAAAATCAGCCAGATGACGTAGCCATTCAGGGGGACACTGAGGATCAAGTTGGTCATGGATGCCACCTGCACCAATGTTACGAATCTCAGGACACTGGGGCTGATTGATGAGGAATCCTCCACAATGGTTGTGTTCATTTTTGTGGCTGTGATAAGAGGAGGACAACATCAAACACTGGAACAACATTTAGTGCCCTATTGTATGCCCGGGGCAAAGCGTTTTTTGTGTGAAGTGTGGTCCCTGATTTCTGCCTGATGCAGGTGTCATCTTGCACTCTAGCTGTTTTAATAGCAAATGATCATGTGCTCCTGTTTGTGTCCAGGAGTGTGTTTGTATGAAAAGGAGTGGTCAGGGTCAAAGCTGATGTGCTCCTAACTTCACTCCAAACCTGGCTGCACTCTAAACCTCCTTATACCTCTAAAGTCCATGGTGAAGTGTTTCTGCTTTTTTGAGGATGCATGAGAGAGTGAGAGACATCTGAGAGCTCAAAACACACTTTACTGAGCTTGTTTTACTCATATGTGATGAACAGCAGCTCTCATCTACTGTTGAACATCAGAGCATTTGCTAATGAATTAAATTCAAGGTTCAAGAGCTGAGAGACAGCGTGGCTCCTGTGCGCTTTTCCTTTGCACTCCAGTTTGTACAATACTCCCAAAAATCAGTAAAACACTCTCAATTGAAGATTGTCATGCAAGTGGTTAAAACTTTTTGTGGGTGTTTTAATTTTTTACAATTTATAGAACCTAATTACCAACAATGAAATAACCAAGAAAACTGTCAATAAAAAAAGAAAAAATTAAATCATGAATATTTTAGGTTTGTGCCCAACAGATATGATTTGGCAATACAATGTAACTTAATTGTTGAATGGCTGCTATGATGTCAGCTGTCAGACCTACTTGAGCCCTGAAAAAACACATGTCTCAGATTGTTGTAATTTATTACAGAGAACACACTGCTGACATCAAAAAGCCCCCAAAACCTCTACGCAGCATCACTTTATGTGCTATCCTTCCTTTCAAACCAAACACCTTGGAAGTAGGTGGATGTCAGACTTAAGTTATTATTTCTGACAACGTTGAAAATACACCTTCAAAGTTCTTAGAGCGTTAACTCTGTTATTAAAAACTTCTATTCAGTTAAGGCTATTATTTTAACTCACATGTACAAGTTGGTGTTGATCAGTTTTCTGGAGTCCTGGTGATACAGCCTTGAAGATAAAGTTCAGTCTGACTCAGAGAGCCTGATATTCTCTCTATATCCAGTTTATTGTTGACACAATCAAATACACTAGAACAATAATCTGTCAACAGACTGACATGACAAACATGTTTCATTAAGGTGATGAATGGGTCCTGTTTTGTTTGCCTCACACAGCAAGCTGACAAATGTATTCAAATGTTTAAATAAAACAGCAGAATTATTAGAGTTTGATGCTTCTATGTTCAGTACATGAAGCACTGAATCATCCATTTTAGGTTTTGTTGATTTTTACATGCCCTTTAGTGGGTTCAACGTGTCTCATTTGTGTGATACAGCACTTCTATGAACGAGACAAAAAGTCTTTAGACAACAAAAGTTTTTAGACATTTGTAATTGTGCACAAACTGTCATCAAAATTCAATATATGAACTGAATTTAAAGCAAATATGACCTCTTTAAAATATAATGCCCATGTGGAATAGGCCAACATGCACATGCCTTTTGACTCCGACTGTAGCAATATATTTGCATTAGTCCCCGTTTTTCAAAGCCCAACATTCTCCCTGTGAACAGTGTTTCCACTGCAGTTTTCTAAAGTCTGCACTCCGGAATATTATCATATCTTTTTGTTTTCTGGAAAAAGGAGAAGCCAAGACTCAATAAAAGTTTCACAGTTTTTCAGTTTTATTCCATATTGCCAGAAGTATTAGCTCATCTGTCTTCACACACGTGAACTTGATTGACATCCAATTCTTAATCCATAGAGTTTAATGTGATGCTGGCCCACCCTTTGCAGCTATAACAGCTTCAACTCTTCTGGGAAGGCTTTCCATAAGGTTTAGGAAAATTAATGGGAATTTTTGATCATTCTTCCAGAAGCACATTTGTGAGGTTAGACACTAAAGTTGGCTACAGAGGTTCTCCTGGATTTTGCCTGCATGATTTCTTTTAGTGGCTCTAATCCCTCTGGAGAGTGCTGATCTAGCTGAGCATAGAGCAGCCTTGTCTCCTCCTCCGTACGCAACATCCCAGGCCTTTAACAGCTGTCGTTCCTCAGCAGTCATCCAGGGTTTTTGGTTGTTGCGTACTGTATAGGTCTTTACTTCAGTAGCGTCCTCTGTGCACTTGGCGCTGTAGCTCGTCACCTTATCAGCATGCTCTTCAATGTTAACTTGATGCCCTCCCTGTGATGCTGCTGTTTTAAAAATCCTCCAGTCAGTGGATTTGAAACAGTCCTGCAGCGCTGAGACTGCTCCATCTGGCTACACCCTGATGTGGGTCTGGGATGCCCTGGCCTGTTTCAGCATGGGTTTGTAAGCTGGAACCAGCAGCAGAGATTTATGGTCAGACAGGCCAAGATGGGGCTGAGGGATGGCCTTGTATGCCTCGGCAGTGTTGGAATATACCAAATCAAGAATGTTTTTTCCTCTTGTATAAAAATCCACATATTGCTTAAATGTGGGGAACACAGTCATTAAGCTGATGTGGCTGAAGTCTGCTGCAACCACCACAAAGCCGTCTGGGTGTTTTGTCAACAACACGCTGATGACGGGGCGGAGTACTTCTGTGGCGTTGGCGTTGGAGCTAGAGTTAGGAGCTATGTAAACAGCTACAACAATTACACTGGTGAATTCCCTTGGCAGGTAGTCTGGCTGACAGGGCATGATTAGGAATTCCACCAGTCCGGTGCAGTGTTTGGACACCAATGTAGTGTTAGAGCACCAGTCTTTGTTGATATAAATACATAGCCCCCCGCCTCTCCACTTACCGGAGCACACTGTGTCTCTGTCCACTCTGAAGAGTGTTGTTCCCTCTAGCTGAACTGCCTCATCCGGGATGATTACATGTAGCCAGGACTCGGTGAAAATGTAGAGACAGCAGTCTCTCCATACTCTGCGTGATCCTCTCAGCAGATGGAACTCATCCAGTTTGTTTATGAGAGACCGGATGTTGGACAGGACTGTCAGCACCGCTGGTATAATTGTGGGCACAGTATCCGATAGGATTTTGTGTAGCCGCAGTGCACCCAGATGCCAGCTGATATCAGCGATTACTCTTGCTTGTGATCTCCTGATGTTTAATAGTGATTCTCTGTCATTCACTGTCTTCATAGGACATCACACACTCAAAAAACTCACTCAAAAACTCACTCTCACACTCACAAATCTCAAGAGGGGCTGCTGCGTCTTTGCACGCTGCCATGACAACAAATGGACAGTGACTCAAAGTTCATACATCTGCACCATCAAATATCTTCTCATCTGTCAGTCTATCCATCTCTTGTTCTACCTGTGACTCCATCTGCAAACGTCTTTCCTCTGTATACTCCGATTCATAAAGACATCCTCTCACAGCCACAACTAACAGCATGTCTTTGACAGTTTAATCAAAATAGCTCAGGTTTAGTGAAGTTATTTTTTGTTGTTTCTTTAGCAGATTGGTGACCTGAACAACTGATGAGAGCGAGTTGCTGGTTGAAGGATACAAAAACCATATGTTGCATCACAAAATAGTTCCAAACACAGGGGCTTTGTGGAGAAAAAGTGAATAAATAATCTTACTGTAGCATCTAATTGAGCCAACAAAGGGCCTGAACTACTGAGATCCAAAATAACAAGTGCTAAAATGTGTGTGCAAACTAAAAAATTGCTTGTGCAATTAGTGGATGATCTACTATGACTGCATGCACAATTGGTAACAGGTGCCAAAGTGGTGTGGACCGACCCCTTTAAAGGAGGATTTTGCATCTGCTACCAGCTGTCACCATGAAGAGTTTGGGAGAGCAGAGTGGCCATAAATGAAAAATGAAGTTTGAAGCCATGGAGCTGGAGGCAAATGAACACACTTGCACTAACCTTTTTGCCGTCTGTCTTTTTGACGGACAAGGTTGTCTTTTTTCCCTCATACCATATTTTCATCCGTTGTTTTTAATTTTCCTTTTCTGATTCCAGTTGAACATAATCTAAATGACAGCATTCACATAGTTACACAGCTTCATCACCAAAAACCTCTCATGTGAAGAGCAGTCTTACAGTTAGGCACACACAGACTGCACGGGTACTCTTGCCTTTTACGCACTAACAGCGTCACACTCTCCACGCACTGACAGCTCCTAAACCTGTCAGTGCGTGGAGAGTGTGATGCAGACAGCTCTGAGTGACAAATGGAGTGATTCTCCTTTATAGCCAGCTATGGAGATTTTTTAACATAGGTTTAATGACCTCCTCCACGATGTAGAGCGCAAAACAGAGAGGGTTTACTTTACACTTGTGTCTGCATGGCACACTAGATCGTTCCTCTTTTCCCAGTCCTTCATAATGACAGACATCCTCCAAATCTTTCCGTTATTCATCAACAAATTCAGTCATTGATGGAAAATATTTGGTTAATGCGACCCCTGTTTCTCGCCACAATGACTGCAGCCCTCTGTCCGTAACGCTGTACTTTTTTTGCACCTGCCTTTCAAACGTGCTTAATTTAGAGTGCAATCAGTTGTGAGTTCGATAAATTACATTGAGGGTGGTAAATGATTACATTTGCATCTCCTCCTCCCAGTATTCTGCGTGTTCTGTTAAACTGCATGTATTCTGCATATTCATTAAGGCAAACACGCTAAATGGATTGTGTGTGCTATTTTACTCATTTATCAGATGCAATCCTCAGTGCATTCGGTTGGTAGATCAGCTTTGCATGCTTTAGTAGGTCAGGCCCATAGCCTTTGGGTAGTTTCAACCTAAAAGTGGGGCAGTTACGAGGCTACCCACTACTGCTATACATCCCTTAGCATCAATACTTGGGTATCTTCCCTCGAGGACAAAGCTGGCCAGGTCATTATATTTATAGTGCCACGGGCCGAGAGCAACTCAACCTCAAATAACCCAAATATCCATTTAACCTGGAGGTACATTCTGTTTTAATGTGGGTCTCTACATGCACAGATGTGCACAGAGCTGCTAAAGAACACATTTCACTTTATCTCCATTGGCTACATTCAAACATTTAACTTATTTTGATGTTATTAGGCAATGGTTGGTAAAGTCAGGGTAGTACACAATCCATCCGAAAAACATTTTTTGCTATTGAATTACACAGTATAAGCCTGTAAGTATGTTATAGTTTAACATTTACAAAGATGCCGTTTCTTTATGTGCATATATGTTTTTATGTAAGAACTGCCTTTTAATTCTAATTTGTGATTATTATAGTGTAACTCTGTAAATCTAAATCACAAAATAAAAATACAAATATTGCTCCATCTCAGTCTTTGTGAAACTCTAAAAATGAAACAAACTGTTGATGTTTTATGTCTTTCAATCAATTGACCTTATTTGAGCCATTTTATATTCTTTTGTTGGAAAGATATCTCGATATATTTTTAGATATTACTCTTGCAATATACCAAAAAAGTAGTATCAATGTATTGTCATTTTTGGAATGTATATCGAATTTGTTGTTGCATTGTAAGCTACCCTGTGATTCCTTGCCTCCCTATGCAGAATGTTCTTCAAGAATCACACCACCAGGGTTCCTCCGTGTGGAGCAGCCACAGACATGTTTGGGGGGGCAGGAGACAAGGCTATCCAAGAACCCTCTTATTAAGTATAGTCAGGTGGCCTGTGCTCTGTGGGGCCACAGTTAGACCCGAAATAGAGTATTGGCCCCAACCTTTCCCCTATGTCGTCTACTCCTAGGCCACAAGGAGGGGGCCTGATTACTCAGAGTGCTCAGAGAAACCACTTTTTTTTCTTTTTTTTTTTTTAACTTTCTAATTAGTTGTCCCTGTCAGAGACAGGAGGGTATGGGTCTCCAGACCCTACCACAGCCCTCACCCCACCCCCCCTCCACAAGGGGACTCCAGCACACCACAGGGGTCCACCTGATTTGGCACCAGCAGCCCCCGTCCCCAGCCAGCTCAGCCCAGCCGCACAGCAAACCGTCACAAACAAAGCATTTTGAAATGTACAACTTCATTTTTTCTGTGATTAATTTTGTCTTTTGGCGCTATGCACCAAAAGATTAAAATAATATGTATTATTTATTAATAATATTTATTATTTAATAGTACTATATTTATAATAATAACAACAGCAGAGACAAATAAAAACCACATATCATCACCACCATCATCCCTGCCAGCATCACCACCAATTTTAGTAGAGATAACATTTGTAAAAGTAAATTTAGTAATTAGACTCACAATAATTATGTCAACTTAATAGTCAATATTAATAATCATCATCATCAATATATATTTAATAACAGTAATAGATTCACTAATAAGTCCCTACCATAACATCATAATATTACTATCAGTAATAGGAGTAATGTTAAAAATAATATATAATTATACATATGTAATTTCCTTATTTATCTTTCTGTAAAGTAGTAATTAAGAAGGGCGTTTTTTTTTTTTTTTCCTCTCCTTTCCTTTCCTAATCCTCTTCCCCCCCCCAGCTCCTACCCTATGTTCAACATGCAAGAGAAGTAAATCATTTCTTGTAGGTTATTGAGGGTGGCTGTCAGGCAAAAAGGACCTATAGCCAAAAGGATAGGGGGTTAAAAAAAAAAAAAAAAGAGGGGCAGGGATACTTGGTTATGAATATGCTAAAAACGGTTGCCAAATTGAATCCTGGTGTTTTATTCTTTGTGTATTTGATTCAGTGAGATTTTCCATTGATATGTAATCAGAGAGAAGGTTTTTCCAGTGTGTGATGCTTATGGCCTGTTTTGATTTCCAGTTCATGAGGACAGTTTTCTTAGCGATGGTTAGTGGCACAAGGAGTGATTTATTTATTTTCATATTATGGTTGAATGATGATAAATCCCCTAGCAGGCACAGAGAGGGAGACAGAGGGATGAGGCGGCCCAGAATATTTGTGAGAGATGTGATAATATCAACCCAAAATTGCTGTACAGGTGTGCAGTTCCAGGTGGCGTGAAGATAAGTGTCTGGAGTGTTTTGGGAGCAGTGGGTGCAAGTGTCAGATTGTGCTAAACCCATTTTAAACATCCTGTGCCCTGTGAAGTAAACCCTGTGGATGATTTTGTTTATTCAACTGGATTAGTTGAATATTACTGTTGTTACTCATTGAAAAGGTGTTTTCACAGATTTGGTTCCAGAAGTCAGTATTGGGGGTGAAGGCCAGGTCCTGTGGTTGATTTTGATGTCTGGATTGTTCCAAATCGGTGTGTATTCTGACAATGCAAAAGAGGAGTTTGTGCTTTTGTGGAATCTCCAACAGGCTGTCTGAGCTGTTGATATGGCTAGACTTTTGAAACATGGGTGGAGTTTAAGTGACTGACTTAAAAACGGTAGGTCTGAAATGTTAATGTCTTTACAAAATGCTTTTTCATGTCTAACCATGTGTTACATTGTTGACTATTGTGAATCCATTTGAGAATATACTGCAGATGGTTTGCTAAAAAGTAATGATGGAATTGTGGGGCTTCTAAGCCTCCGAGATGTTTGGGTTTCGGTAGTGTGGTTAGTTTGATTCTTGCTGGTTTATTTTTCCAATAATATTTTGAAGTGATGGAGTCTAGAGATTTAAACCAAGTGGGTGTGGGTTGAATTGGGATCATTGAAAATAAGTAATTTATTTTAGGTAGTATTGACATTTTAACTGTAGCTATCCTGCCTGTAAGAGATATTGGTAAGTTCATCCATTGTTCAAGGTCATCGGTTATTGTTTTCAGCAAGGGTGTAAAATTTAGATTAAAGAGCTCTGACAACCTGGGGGAGATGTGAATGCCTAAGTATGTCAGGTGATTGGTGCATATGGGGATAGGTGATGTATGGGCTGCCACATCCCAACTGTTGTTATTAATGGGAAGAATGCTTGATTTTGACCAGTTTATCGAGTAATCTGATATATTGGAGAATGATCTGATTAAATTGATTGTTTCTTTTAATGACTTAGAGGGAAATTTCTGATACAACAATATGTCATCTGCATATAAACTAATTTTGTGATGTGATGTGGGTGTCTTGATTCCTGTAATGTTGTTATTCTGGTGAATGGCTGCTGCTAGGGGTTCAATAGAGATAGTAAATAAAGAGGGGGAGAGTGGGCACCCTTGCCCAGTCCCCCTGTGCAGTGTGAAGCTTTGTGATGTTTGCCCATTAGTGATGACTGTGGCTGAAGGTGAGGTGTAGAGAATCCTAATCCAGTGAATAAATGATGCTCCGAAGCCAAACCTCAAAAGTCACTCACTTCAATGCACGAGTGATTTTAAAGTAACATAGTATGTTGTTTTCACTTCAGTTGCTGTTTCATGGGTCAGTAAACACTGCACCCCAACAGAACGGTGCCAAAAAAGTGGAATGGCAAAGATTAGTTATTTGGATTTCTTTCCCTATATTAGAAACAGGGAGACTCCAAAAAGGAAAAACAACCACTGCTTAGCGTGATAATCTGGCAATCTTTCCAGTGATTATTGCCACTGTTACATGAAGAGACTTGTATGAACACTGAGTACACACAGCAGAAACATCTGCTGATGGAGACTTGGTGGGTTCGAAGGATAAATGACAAGAAACCTCATAAGTATTACCTAAAACATGCACAGCCTTACATAACTATTTACACACCAAGTTGGGAGCAACTGTCTCACTGAAGGACACACTGCCATGTAATAACACGAACCTGCAACCATCTGATTACTAACAGAGCCAGACTGCACTGAAGATGCCCCATGAGAAGATCCAGCTTACCTGTTAATGCAGGTGTATAAATTCTGGGCTTATGTTGTCAAATTATGTGAAATACCAGAGTGACTTGGTAAAAACACTTCAGGATTTTTTGGGATTAGAGGATACCGGCTAATGTGTGTAAATCTGCAGTCTGTGTCTCTCGTCATGCAGATCCTTCTTGCTATAATTTATTCATTTTCTATACCGACTATCCCTTTTGGGGTTGCGGGGGGCTGGAGCCTATCCCAGCTGTCATTGGGCGAGAGGCGAGGTACACCCTGAACCGGTCGGCAGTCGATTGCAGGGCAACATCGAGAAACATTCACGCTCAGACTCATACCTAAGGAGAATCTAGAGTGACCAATTAACCTAATGAGCATGTTTTTGGTCTGTGGGAGGAACCGGAGTGCCCGGAGAGAACCCATGCATGCACGGGAAGAACATGCAAACTTGACACAGAAAGGCGCTGCCGGACCTGGGAATTGAACCGGGGACCTTCTTGCTGTGAAGCACATGCACTTCCTGCTGCGCCACCGTGCCGCCCTCTCCTTGCTATAATGAACATTTATACTTGTTTGGACCCAAATCAACATTTTAGAACTCAGGGCAAAATGAAAGTTTATCTTTAACGTAAGTATTTGGTTCACACTGATTGTTTATCGGACAAAGAGGCCGCCATGTTTTTAATGATAAGTTAGCATTTATATTTGTAATCAAGTCAGGACTTATGAGGGCCTTCTGGTGTTAAAAACCTAACAACACCACCTTGGGACTCTCACAAAGAATGTGAACAGGTATCCTAGTCTGTCTATGACCCTTTAACAGAGGGTTTTCCCTTAAAGTAAACTCAGGTAAGAGCACAAATGAATACAGAGACAGGTGTGTAGAAACATGTAAATACAAATTTATTTTTTTGCTCAAAAAAAGCATTTAAAAGCACAAAAATGTTTATTAATTTAATCTAATGATAAATACACTTATCAAAAATACTCTGGAAATTGCATGATGCAAGCCGGACACCCCCTAAATAGCTGTGCAGAGACTGCGGTCAGACCTATAAATAATGAAAAGAAACACTGCAATGCACATCTAATGATAAAAAGAAATATACACAAGGAAAAAGACCTGACCCGCAGTAACCCCTACAGCTATCAGAGGCTACAGATCTGCTTACTGAGCAGCGTCTCCATTTAAACAGTTACTGAACTGAGCAGAGAGAAACCAAAAGAATCTTTCACTAAAACTAAAGGCCAAAATAAACAGTTATAACTAACGACAGGTCTTGACAAAATGATAATTAATGCAAAACTCAACTAAGGCGACCTAAAACTAAAACATTCAGGGAGAGAAAAGAAGAAAAAGAAAAGGAGTGTTACAATAAACAAACTTAGCCAACAGTATTCAATTACCTCGGCTGTTCTCAACCTTACAACGGCATTACCTCGCTTCTCATTCTGGACCCCGTACCATCGGCACACTCAACAAAGCAGCTGCATGTTTCCCGCCACAGAACGCCATCCTTCAATGAGAAATAACGTCAATATAAAGTCAAATCCAACCCTTATCTCAGCATACAGCACAGCTGGTACCCGCTCCTCTTCCAGAAGTAAACAAGGAACAAGAGGTGCTACCGCCAGCCAATTTATCCCCCCCAGACACAAGGCCCAAGCCAATCATTGGTCCCCCCCAGCTGTGGGACATAACCGCTAATCAGCCGGTTACATATTTATTTAGCATGGATGTCCAATAAGCTACATGCTGGATGGAATCGTTTTGACACCCAGCCAAAATGGCACAGAGAGTGAAGTCACATGTAAATGGTCATAATCGTTGGCATAACAAAGTGCACAATAAAAATAATCATTCAACAAACTGACATATTTAAATATTATTTTCATAGGGGTTGTCTACGGAGCCCCTAAGGTGCCACGGAGAAAAAAAAAATTAAATCGTGCGCACGATATATTAAAACGTGCGCACGAAATACTTATTCGTGTGCACGTTTTAATATATCGTGCGCACGTTTTACTATCTCGTGCGCACGTTTTAGCTTGAACGTGCGCACGAGATACTAAAACGTGCGCACGAAATAAAGTTATTTACCAGGTTTTAACTTTGACGTCAGATGTTTACAGACACACACAATGGAGAGAAGAAGTGAGCTAGTTAACTTTTACTTCCACCTCAGAATGACATTCTTGCTGCTCTTGCCATGAGAGATGGAATAATCCCAAGTTGGAGAACTTTGCTGTGCATACTAAAAGACAACAGGCTCAGCCGGCAGAAGGAGTACTCAGATTCAGTGAGTGTCCTGACCTGGGATGCACAGGGGGGACTTGTTTGCTGCTACAGAGGCGAGGTTGTAGCTAACTTCGGGGCTAACTCCCTCCACCTTATTCAGCGGGTGGCAGCAAGACACGAGCTTTACTTGAGTCTTGAAAGTTGTGCATCTTTTATTTAAGGTACTGATAAATAGCCTCAGGGACTGTACATACCCTGCACTCCTACATTCACAGACACAGCTAACGTTGGCTGGTTACTGGGATGCTTCAACTGAGCCCGGCTGTCTTCTTCTTCGTCTTCTTCTTGGTTTTTACTGGCAGGTGACCGCAATATTATGGGGCATTACCGCCATCTACTGATGAGCCCGGCTGTCTGTTGCTGCTTGCCTGTATAATTAAGTTGAGGGCACGTTTTATCTTAAACGTGCACACGTTTTAATAAATTTATTTATTTATTATTTTTTTTCTCCGTGGCACCATAGGGATTCCGTCCTATTTGGTTGTCTAATTTATCACACAACAATAATCAGTAAGACAGCTCATCACATTGTTTTTTAATATTTAACACAGAGGCAGAACATAATTTAAGCTCTGAATAGAAATCAAAGACCAATTACAGCTGAGGATCAATATCAAATAACTAAGACAATCAATATAATTTTCATATCTTCCTGTTTTCGGGCACCCTGTTGTCATGTAAAGGACCAAACCCAACAAATATGTACTTTTTCAGTTATAGATGATGTCCTGTAAACAGGCCCTCAGAAATAACAGATGACATCACTCTAGCTTCATACAGTCTATGAAACACATTCATGATGACTGTGAACATTTCACTTTGCAGACACTGGGGAGCTTTCCAGACCTGTGCAGGTAGAGGATGGGCTGTATGAACCCTGTGATCTGAGCAACACTTAACAAAGAAATTAAAATGCTGTAAAATTCTATATCTGGAAGGCAGCATTGCAGAGGAATGGCGGATATGTACAAAAAGAAATACATAGTCATGAAAGTGGTGATGATTAAAATTATTTTAAAGGCCCGTCTCTTCATCGAGTTGCTCGTCCTCTTCCCTGTCTCTCCATCTCCTGGCCCGGGACGTTTCAGAGCCCAGAGGACTGAGAGGCAGCAGAAAAGCATCACAAAGAAGAACAACAAAGTCTGAATGAAGTAACCATAAAGATACAAAAAATTCTCAGAGGTGTACAAACGGTACATGCAAGATATCAAAATGAACAGCCAGAGGACACAGCAACAAGCCACCCTGTATCTGAGGGGTTTGAACCGCAGATATAACACCGGGTGGATGACCCCGATGTAGTACTCCACACAGATGCAGCACTGGAAGAGAGGACGGGCCGTGAACAGAAGGCCCTGAGAGAAAAAGAAGACCTTTAGACTGATTTGCGACGGTAAATACAAATAAAGCACAAACCATACAGCAGAGAGAGCAAACAAGAACTCAGACAAAGCCAGGTTAAAGGAAAATAAGTCCAGGGCCATCTTCTCTCTGGAAGCCCCCAAAATCAGCCAGATGACGTAGCCATTCAGGGGGACACTGAGGATCAAGTTGGTCATGGATGCCACCTGCACCAATGTTAAGAATTTAAGGAAGCTGGGGCTGATTGATGAGGAATCCTCCACAATGGTTGTGTTCATTTTTGTGGCTGTGAACAAGAGGAGGACAACATCAAACACTGGAACAACATTTCCTATCGTATGCCCGGGGAAAATCCTTCTTTGTGCGAAATGTGTTTCCTGATTTCTGCCTGATGCAGGTGTCATTTTTCACTCCAGTTGTTTAAATAGCAAATGATCATGTGCTCCTGTTTGTGCCCAGGAGTGTGTTTGTATGAAACGGAGTGGTCAGGGTCAAAGCTGATGTGCTCCTAACCTGGCTGCACTCTAAACCTCCTTATACCCAGGCTAAAGTCCACGGTGAAGTGTTTGTTTTTTTTGAGAAAACATGAGAGAGTGAGAGACATCTGAGAGCTCAAAACACACTTTACTGAGCTTGTTTTACTCATATGTGATGGACAGCAGCTCTCATCTACTGTTGAACATCAGAGCATTCGCTAATGAAATAAATTCAAGGTTCAAGAGCTGAGAGACAGCGTGGCTCCTGTGCGCGTTTCCTTTGCACTCCAGTTTGTACAATACTCCCAAAAATCAGTAAAACACTCTCAATTGAAGATTGTCATGCAAGTGGTTAAAACTTTTTGTGGGTGTTTTAATTTTTTACAATTTAAAGAACCTAATTAGGGGAGAGCGGGGTAATGTGAGACATCGGGTAATGTGAGACACCCCCTGTATCTAGGCAACGGAACAAATTTTTGGTCATATAACTATTACATTTTCAAGCCCTTCCCATCCCCACCTTGCCAGGAAGGAGAGTTGGTGCTGATGCTGTGGTAAGTATGTTTTTTTTCACAAAAATGTGTTTTTTGCATGTAAAAGTAAATTTTCTTGCTGTGGACTTAATCCGCTGTTGTGTCAAAGCAAATTTATTTAGGTAGAAAAACTTATATCACACATGTTGATGAACTTCCAACATATAAAATTATGTGATTGATGTTAGCGTGACTTAGCCTGAATTGCTAAAAAATGTTGTTCTTTCCAAAATGGTGGCTGTGGGGTAAAGTGAGACAAATGTTGTGGGGTAAAGTGAGACACTGTTTCTCTTTACCCCACCATGAAGCACAAGTTTAGTCTAGTCTTTAACATATTTTAGTATAATGTTAAATTACATATGTTTTATTTTTTAATGTCATAAACATTATAGAAAAGCCATCATGCCACGAAAGTACAGCAGGAAGACAACCTGGGGTCAAACATCCCTCACAGAGATGGAGAGTGCAGCGGCTGAGGTCATGCAAGGAGAAAAGTCTTTGAGAAAAGCTGCAAGGGACAGAAATATTGATAAGACAACCCTGCAAAGGTTTCTAAAGAAAAAAGAGAAAGGGGAAGTAAAGTCAGTAGCCTGGGGTGCAGTAGCAGAGGCAAAAAGAGTATTCACGGACAATATGGAGGAGGAGCTTGCCGAACATTTAAAACAACTCGCTGACCAGTTCCATGGCCTTGCTCCCATCAAGTGCCGTGAACTGGCATTTGAATATGCAGAGAAAAATAATATCTCTGTCCCCTCCAATTGGACAGAGAAAAAATGTGCTGGTAGGCTAGGGTTTGCAAGAGATCACATAATTCTGTAGGTATCTTACAGTAGACCAATCTTATAATGATGTATTATCTACTCTTTAGGAGAGGAGTGGTTTGGTAACTTCTTAGCACGTCGTCATCTCTCTGTCCGAACTCCAGAAGCAACATCACTGGGAAGGGCTACAGCCTTCAATAAGACTACAGTGGGGGAATTCTTTGGAAATCTGGCTGCAGTGATGGACAGGTAACAGAATGAATTCTTTAGTTGCAAATGGTTTATGGAGACTTAACCTTTAAGATTTGGTTTTGATTTTGATCTTCTTCCCTTGCCTCTCTTCTTTAACAGGTACAAATTCCCTCCACACATGATTTACAATGTTGATGAAACTGGTGTCTTTACAGTTCAAAAGCCACAGCAGGTAAGTTACGCATGATACACTAGAAAGAACCACACTGATACTGAGTGACTTGTGATAATGACCAGCTAACTATTGTCAGAATGCTGAAACTAATGCTATTAGTAATGTGAACTGGAAAAAATTAATAGACTGAAATGAAATATAACGTACCTTTAGACCAATAGTAGCTTACTGATTTCACATGTAATTGATTCTAAACTTTCTATTTGATTCAGGTAGTGACGGAGAAAGGAAAAAAGCAAGTTGGTTCTGTCACATCAGCCGAGAGAGGAGAACTGGTGACTGTGGTGTGTGCAGTGAATGCTGCTGGGAATGCCATTCCTCCCATGCTTGTCTTCCCCAGAGTCAGGTTTAAGGAGAACTTCATGATAGGAGCACCGCCTGGAGCCAAAGGTGCCTCCACCAGAACAGGATGGATGAATGAAGACACCTGGTCTGAGTTCCTTGATCACCTGATAAAGCATACTCACTGCACTGTTGACCATCCCTTGCTGCTACTCCTTGACAATCTTAAAGCTCACATCTCATTCAGGGCAGTAGAAAAAGCAAAGAACAGTGGTATTGTTCTGCTCACCCTTCCACCTCACACATCACATCGCTTGCAGCCACTTGACGTGACCGTGTATGGCCCGTTCAAGACCCTTTACAGTCGAGCTCTTGATGGTTGGATGAGATCTAACCCTGGCAAAACAGTCTCAATCTACCATGTTGCAGGATTTGTGAATGAGGCCTTCTTGTCAGCCATGACACCGCGGAATGTCACCTCTGGATTCAAGTCCACTGGGATTTTCCCATATAACAGAGACATTTTTCCTGAGGAAGCATTTGCAGCATCCATGGTGTCAGACCGGCCAAACCCTGAGCTGCTGCCCGCATCCAGTGGTCCCTCCACTTCAGATGATCTAGATGGTCCGCTTCCTGCAGATGAACCACTCACTGCTAATCCATGCATTCCGCATGGTCCACCTGGATCTATCTCACCAGATGTGTCACATGCTCCTAGCGGACCTGGATATGTGTCTCCTCGTGATATCCTACCACTTCCCAAGTGTCCCCCCCGAAAACAAAGCAAAATAAAGTGTGTGAAGACAGCCATCCTAACTGATACTCCTGAAAAGCAAGCTATAGAAAAGGCTTATCGAGAGAGAGAAAAGAAACTGGCAGGGAGAAAGCAAAATAGCAAAGAAATGGGAAAACCAAAAAAGAAAGCACCCAAAAAGAAAATCATAGATAGCAGCTCTGAGGAGAGTGATGTCCCTGTCCCACTTGATGATGAGTTTGAGAGCTCTGAGGATGAGAGAAGTGATCCTGAAAAAGCAGATCTAAATGTGGGTGACTTTGTCCTTGTCAATTTTACAACCAGACACAGGAGTGTCCATTACATCGGCATGGTTGAGAAAGTTGAGGATGATGAAATACTCACACAATTCCTCAGAAGAATCCAGGGGAACAAAGAATGGGAGAGACCCACATTTGCTATAAAAGAAAATGATGTGGCCCATGTCCCTAAAAGTGATGTAGTGAAAAAGCTGCCTCAACCTAATAGGCCTGGAGGAACTACACGGAGAGAGCAACTCTTCACCTTTCCCTGTAACCTTCAGGGCTGGAATGTAGAGTAGGTATTGTTGAGTATGAGGCTGATGTTCTAATCCAAGTGGGTCTAGCCTGTATCCTCAGTCCCAGGCTTTTCTAAGTGGTCCTAAAGGTCCTATGTTCTGAGCCCCAGACACTAGCTGGCTCTAATGTTCCTATGTTCTGAGCCCCAGACACTAACTGGCTCTAAAGGTCCTATGTTCTGAGCCCCAGACACTAGCTGGCTCTAAAGGTCCTATGTTCTGAGCCCCAGACACGAGCTGGCTCTGAAGGTCCTATGTTCTGAGCCCTAGACACTAGCTGGCTCTAAAGATTGTGTTGTTCTGATTAAATGTTCTGATTTCCACACTGTGAATGTTAATAAAAACATTTTGAATTAAATGATGTTGTATTTTATTCATTTTTTAAGTACTTCGGGTTAATTTCAAGTGTTGTTATAGTAGTTTTAAAGTGGAAATGTAAGTGTATCACTTTACCCCCTCGATTTCTCTGGTCTGTCTCAGTTTACCCCGGGGTTGGGGTAAAGTGAGACACAAGACCACTTTTTTTAAAACAATCATATTTTCATTCCCCTGTGTCCTGAAGACATTCTGCTAATTTCTATAGATAGGAAACATCCTTTCCCCATTTCCCCATAATTAATGGGAAATGTGAAAATTTTGCTGATATATCATTTTGGCTTGGCTAGAGACGAGCAAATGTAAAAAATGTCTCACATTACCCCGCTCTCCCCTACCAACAATGAAATAACCAAGAGAACTGTTTTCTCAATAAAAAAAAAATAAAAATAAATCATGAATATTTTAGGTTTGTGCCCAACAGATATGATTTGGCAGTACAATGTAACTTAATTGTTGAACGGCTGCTATGATGTCAGCTGTCAGATCTACTTGAGCCCCTGAAAAAACACGTTTCTGTTTGTTGTAATTTATTACAGAGAACACACTGCTGACATCAAAAAGCCCCCAAAACCTCTACGCAGCATCACTTTATGTGATATCATTCCTTTCAAACCAAACACCTTGGAAGTAGGTGGATGTCAGATTTAAGTTATTATTTCAGACTGTGTTGAAAATACACCTTCAAAGTCCTTAGATTGTAACTCTGTTGTTATTAAAAACTTCTATTCAGTTTAGGCTATTATTTTAACTCACATTCACAAGTTGGTGTTGATCAGTTTTCTGGAGTCCTGGTGATGCAGCTTTGAAGATAAAGTTCAGTCTGACTCAGAGAGCCTGATATTCTCTTTATATCCAGTTTATTGTTGACACAACCAAATACACTAGAACAATAATCTGTCAACAGGCTGACATGACAAACATGTTTCATTAAGGTGATGAATGGGTCCTGTTTTGTTTGCCTCACACAGCAAGCTGACAAATGTATTCAAATGTTTAAATAAAACAGCAGAATTATTAGAGTTTGATGCTTCTATGTTCAGTACATGAAGCACTGAATCATCCATTTTAGGTTTTGTTGATTTTTACATGCCCTTTAGTGGGTTCAACATGTCTCATTTGTGTGATACAGCACTTCTATGAACGAGACAAAAAGTCTTTAGACAACAAAAGTTTTTAGACATTTGTAATTGTGCACAAACTGTCATCAAAATTCAATATATGAACTGAATTTAAAGCAAATATGACCTCTTTAAAATATAATGCCCGTGTGGAATAGGCCAACATGCACATGCCTTTTGACTCCGACTGCAGCCATATATTTGCATTAGTCCCCGTTTTTCAAAGCCCAACATTCTCCCTGTGAACAGTGTTTCCACTGCAGTTTTCTAAAGTCTGCACTCCAGAATATTATCATATCTTTATGTTTTCTGGGAAATCCATAATCCATAGAGTTTAATGTGATGCTGGCCCACCCTTTGCAGCTATAACAGCTTCAACTCTTCTGGGAAGGCTTTCAATAAGGTTTAGGAGTATTCATGGGAATATCATGGGAATTTTTGATCATTCTTCTAGAAGCACATTTGTGAGGTTAGACACTAAAGTTGGACAAGAAAGCCTGACTTGCAGTTTAGGGCTGCATGACAATGACCAAAATGATTATTACGATTATTTTGATCAATACTGTAATCAAGATTATTAATCACGATTATTCATCATTTTAGGGGAAACATCTGTACTTTAATTTCATTACCGTAAAACAAACAATATATGAAATTTTTCAGTTTATTGTTGCTTTAAATTGGCATTATTGTTATATAATATTAAATCAATTATTTTAGAACTAAAAAGACAACAATGGTGTGTTTTCTCTGACAACAGTCAACAAAAATTGCTGTCAACTAATATTAGGCTGTGTTAATCACTGTTATCATTAGATTTGTTGTTTCTCAGTGTTTTTTTCCACAGGATTATGTTTTACTTGCAGTGGGGATATCATAAATACTTATTTGAAATCATCAGGTAAGATGGGGGTCAGAGGATATTCCCCTGACATTTTTAAACTAAAGTAATTACTTTCCAGCATTCTGATGACTTTCAATCCACAATTTTATAATAACCTTGAGTTATTCTTGTGATTTTGAGTTGCTTTTTAAATCTCATCAGTGTTTTTGAACCTTATCTCACTTAAATAATTAATCAACTAATGAAGCATTCACCCCCTGGTGGTTGGCTGACTGGTTGAGAAAGTGCTTGATTAGATATGCAGCAGAGCCCGCATTTAAAATGTAAATATCACCAACAATCAGGTTAATTTAATCATGGCAGCCAAAATTGTTATTACGGTTTAAATTTAATTAATTGTGCAGCTCTATTGCAATCCCTGCTCTAATTCATTCCAAAGATGTTCTATGGGGTTGAGGTCAGGACCATGTGCAGGTTAGTCAAAAACTTCCACACCAGACTCATTCATCCATCTTTATAGGTCCTGCATTGTGAACTGGTGCACAGTCATGTTGGAACAGGAAGGGGCCGTCCCCAAACTGTTCCCAAAAAGTTGGGAGCATGAAACTGTCCAAAATGTCTTGGTGTGCTGAAGCATTAAGAGCTCCTTTCACTAGAACTAAAGGGCAGAGCCCAACTCCTGTAAAACACCTCCACACCATAATCCTCCCTCCAACAAAACTTGGCACAATGCAGTCAGACAAGTATCGTTCTCCTGGGAACCACCAAACCCAGACTCGTCCATTGGACTGCCAGACAGAGAACGCGTCTCCTCTGCTCTAGAGTCCAGCCGCGTGCTTTACACCACTGCATCAACGCTTTGGTGTCAGTGTATATCCCGATAGCCCGCTGACTAATTATAGACAGATTTGAAATGTTCGCCAACGTAGATGCAAGAAAAGGAAAACTAAGCAAATAGGTACGAGCCTCCTATTGGATTATTACTGCATGGGTGATTATCTTTCAGCTGGCAACAAGTTATTTAACCCCAGCTGATGCAATGAGCAGCTTCTCATTTCTTAAACAACCATGTGGAAAGACACATCCTGTAGTCGTGGAAAAGATGTTTGTCTGTTTAAGAAGGGTCAAATCATTGGCATGCATCAAGCAGAGAGAACATCTAAGGAGACTGCAGACACTACTAAAATTTGGTTAAGAACTGTCCAACGCATTATTAAAAACTGGAAGGATAGTGGACAATCACTTAAACGGTTGGCCAAATCAAATCGGAGAAAAACAACTGTAGAACTCAGGGGTATGTTTGATAGTGTCACGGCCAGCTCAGAGCCACCGACAAAAACCGGGAGGAGACACAGAGCAAATGTATTAATTCAATTTTATTTACAAAAAAAACATTATGTTATGTGGAAATCAGTAAGTCTGTGATGTAGTGCATGCATGCATGAGTGAGGGTATATTGAGGCAATGTTACCCAGAACGCCAAAAAGGAGCGTGGTGGGGGAGCAGCCTGCCAAAAAAAAACTCCCGCCAATGAATGTCTTCAGCCTGCTTTTATGGATTAGGAACACCGGGCCCAGGTGTTCCTAATTTTCATCAACCCCTCTAGCCACACCCACCTGCACCTAAAACAGAGAGTCACAGCCAGGCAAAACAGAAAATAGATGGGGTCGTCACACCCCCCTCCATAAAGGACGGGGTGTCTATGGAGACCACTACAAGATCACCACGGTAACAAATGTAAACTACACAATATCCAAAATAAAATATTTAATATTAAACTACTTTAATCAATAATGCAAATAATACTAATAATAAATAGTATACAACCTGAGGGTGTCACTCTCTCTCATCCACAGCATCAGGATCCTGCTGGTGCACACTGCATATGGAAGGAGAGAAGTTAACCCAGTCAGATTGCAACTAACCAATAGGGGCACGGGAGAGCGCGTCCGCTACAATATTTTCTTTGCCTTTGATATGGCGTACATCTAAACAGTATGATTGCAACAACAAAGACCATCGAATTAATCGTTGATTTGGACATTTTAAAGAGTTGAGGAATGTCAGTGGATTATGGTCAGTAAAAACAATGACCGGTAACCCCGAACCCACATAGACATCAAAATGAGTCACAGCCCACACTAGAGCTAGGGTTTCTTTCTCAATAACTGAATAATTCAGTTGATGTTTGTTGAATTTCTTGGAGAAAAAACTGACAGGCCTATGCACTCCTTGGCTATCAGTTTGCAACAATACTGCACCTGCCCCGACATGACTAGCATCCACCTGCAAGGTAAATGGTTTCTCAACGCATGGAGCAGCCAGCACTGGAGCATCGCACAGAAGAGCCTTGGCATTTTGGAAAGCCTGCTGACAAAAAGGAGACCACACAAACTTCACATCCCCCTTCAACAGGTCAGTGAGAGGGGCAACAACTGAAGAAAAGTTTCTACAAAAACTGCGGTAGTAACCTACCATTCCCAAAAACCGCATTAGCTCTTTTTTTGTAGTAGGGGTAGGAAACTGAGCTACAGCCCTCACCTTTGCCTGCACTGGCCTCACCAAGCCCTGTCCAACAACATGTCCAAGGTATGTGACCTGTGGCATGAGCAAATTCACACTTTGCTAAGTTGACAGTGAGACGTGCAGCTGCCAGACGTTCAAACAGTGACTGAATACGTGAAATGTGACTGTCCCAGCTATGACTAAAGATCACCACATCATCTAAATAAACAGCACAACCTTCTAAATCCCCAACCACCATATTCATCAAGCGCTGAAAGGTTGCTGGTGCATTTCTCAGACCAAAAGGCATAACTTTGTAAGAGTACAGGCCAGATGGTGTAGTGAATGCAGAGATTTCTTGTGCTCTTTTTGAAAGTGGAACCTGCCAGTAGCCCTTAAGCAAGTCAAATTTACTCACAAATGTTGCTGATCCCACCTGGTCAATGCAGTCATCCATCCTGGGAAGAGGGAAAGCATCCGGCTTGGTGACAGCATTGACCTTTCGAAAATCAGAACAAAATCTGGGGGTGTTATCAGATTTGGGAACCAGCAGGCAAGGGGAAGCCCAGCTAGATGATGAAGGCTCAGCAATGTTATTATCTAGCATATACTTTACCTCAGCATCAAGATACATATGCTTATCAGCAGATACATGATAATAATGCTGTTTAATGGGCTTTGTGTCCCCCACCTCTATGTCATGCTCAAGCAGATGAGTCTGTGAAGGTGTGTCACCAAACAAACTTGGGAAACTACGCACAAGTTCTACCAGCTCGTGTCGCTCTGGCTCCTGCAAATGGCCGAGTAAACCCTCCAGGTTCTGAAGCGCTTCAGTGTTCTTAAGACGACCACACAAAACTGCTGCATCAAAGTCATCAGACCCCCTCTTTATCTCCGACCCATTCTGAGGAGAAACCATAACAGTGTTAGCAACAGCAACAGGCTGGACACACTCTGAAACACTGACAACAGGAGCAACTGTACTGGCTGTACGCGAGTAGTAAGGCTTCAGGAGGTTCACGTGACAAAGCTGTGACTTTCTTCTCCGGTCTGGAGTAGATATTAAATAATTTTCAGGAGAAGTTTGTTTTAATACTGTATGGGGACCTGTGAACTTCGCCTGAAAGGGAGACCCAACTATAGGTAACAGTGCCAGCACCTGGTCACCTGAGCTAAACTGACGCTGTTTGGAGTGCCTGTCATAATTTTTCTTCATTTTGACCTGAGCTTTAGCCAATTTCTTTTTAGCTAACTCACCTGCCACAAACAGTCTGTGCCTAAAGCCATTGACATAATCAATGAGGTTTTTTGGGGATCCCCACTTTTAAAGTTATCTTTGAGGACAGCCAAAGGACCCCGAACAGAGTGTGCAAAAACTAGATCGTTTGGGCTAAACCCTGCACTCTCCTGAACAACCTCCCGGGCTGCCAGCATCAACCAGGGCAAGCCTTCCTCCCAATCCCTACCCAGCTCTACACAATAACACCGCAACAGAGACTTAAGTGTTTGGTGAAAACGCTCAAGTGCCCCTTGACTCTGTGCATGGTAAGCTGTGGACTTAGAATGCTTTACATTAAGTTGTTTCAGTACTTGAGCAAACATATGGGAAGAAAAATTTGTCCCTTGGTCACTTTGTAACACCTTTGGAATGCCAAAGACTGAAATAAACTGGGAAAGGGCTTTCACCACCGACCTGGTTGTAATCGACCTCAAAGGAAATGCTGCTGGGTATCTGGTGGTCTGGCACATCACCGTCAAAAGATACTTTGCACCTGACCTAGAGGGAGGCAGAGGACCGACACAGTCAACAATAAGATGTTCAAATGGCTCACCAATGGCAGGTATTGGATGTAGAGGGGCAGGCTTAATAGCCTGATTTGGTTTGCCTGTGATCTGACAGGTGTGGCAAGTTTTAATGTACCCTGAGACATCTTTCTTTAATTTAGGCCAAAAGAAATGTCTTAGAATTCGATCATAGGTTTTTCTGACCCCCATATGACCTGACTGATCGTGAGAAAGCTGCAACACCAAGCCACGAAATTTAACAGGTACCACAATCTGAAAAACAGGATTTCCCACACCAAATTCACCACATGGCACCCACTTTCTCACCAAAAGACCATTTTCAAGGCAGTAGCCCTGCACCTTGTCCTTCAGCTCTGCCACCAGGATCACCACCTCCATCAGATCTGTGAGTGAGGAATCGGACTGCTGTTCTGCCACTAACTCTGCACGTGAAACAGACAATGGGAGATCAGACAAATCAAGAAAAGGCTGCACATTATCCACCTCTTCAGGACCCTCATCCATACGAGACCGTGAACGCGTCACAGCACAAGCTGCAAACACCTCTGGGAAGACACGCCCACTCTCATCAGTCTCAGTGTCAACCTCTGGAGCCAAACTTACAACAGGAGCCGGAGGAGGAACTGCTGGCCACACGCGCCCACCAGCTAGCCCATTACCCAGAATAACATGGACTCCTTCCACTGGCAGCGCAGGACGCACCGCCATACACACCTCACCCTGTACAAGATCAGAAAAAAGGTGAAGTTTGTGCACAGGTGCGGATAAGACAGAAAGTTCCATACCTAGACCCAGCTCAGAATTTCCAGTATCAGACTCCTTGGAAAAAGGAAGTACTGAGGACAGCACAAATGAAGCCAAAGCCCCTGTGTCTCGAAGAATTTTTACTGGCACCCTCTCGCCATCAGCTGTCAGAGAGACAAAACCATCAGAAACAAAAGGCAGGTAAGCCTCATCACAAAACACAGGGTCAACTGCTGGAACAACAGGACAACCTGCAGAAACATTACCCACTGGAGCTGCCAATGCCACAGATTTAATGTTAGTTTGTTTATTTTTCTTCTTAAAAGCAAAACAATGATTGGATATGACCTTTCTTGTTACAAAAATGACAAATTTTATCAGAATCAACTGAATTTGTTGCATGTAAACCAACACCTACAACTGACTTCAGTGGGGCTGCGGGGAAAAATCCGTGCGTGTTGGGGTTATCCCTCTGACCACCGCCACCACGCACATCCCTCCAATCACTACGATGAGTCAGTACGTACTGATCGGCCAAGACAGCCGCCTCACCAACTGTTTTTACCTGCTGCTCTGTCAAATAAACCGCAATGCGACCGGGAACCGCACATTTAAACTGCTCAAGCACAATGAAATCACACAAATCCTGAAACGTTTCAACCTCTGATGAGGTGCGCCAGCGATTAAAAGAATTTAACAGATCACGTGAAAATTCAAGATATGACTGTTTATCACCTTTTTTACTGTTTCTAAAACGTTGGCGATACGCCTCAGGAACCATCTCATAAGCTTTAAGAACAGCACTTTTAACTGACGCGTAACTCAAGCTGTCAGCCACAGATAAAGCCGAGTATGCCTCTTGCGCTTTCCCAGTTAACACACATTGCAGCATGACAGTACGATCTGCTTCAGGCCAGCCCCTAACATCTGCAACTCTCTCAAACAGAGAAAAGAACGTCTCCGGGTCACTCTCATTAAACCTCGGAACAAGCCGCAGATTACCGAGAAGATCAAAAGAGGGCGAGCGGTCTGCAGCGGAGCGCTCTCCGCTGAGACCCTGAGCAGTCATGCCCAGCTTACCTTCTCTTATCAAATTTAATTTATCACGCTCCAAATCAATCCTGGCTTTCTCTGTCTCACATTTTAATTTTTCAAGAGTCAACTCCTTGTCCACATCAACCCGATGCTTAAATTTTTCATGCTCCATTTGCAACAACAATAACTCTTTCTGCTGTTCAAATGACAGACCTACCTTTAAATTTTCCGACACCGAAACAGACAGTCCCTCTTTGCCCTGGACACTATCCTCCTTAGAAGCGGACAACACCTCCATTTCATACAGATTAGCTTTTAAAATAGCCTTAACCGTATCTTTAAGCCGTTTATCACTAATGTCCACATTGTAATGGTCTGCAATTTTTAACAACTGTTCTTTAGTACAGCCATCCAAAAACCCCTCAGACGGAGATTCAAAAAACTCCTCAACTCGAGCCATAATTAATACACAATTTCCGAACCGCAGAGAGCAAGAATTAAACACGCTGGCTTTTGAAAAGGCAAATAGGAGCGTCCCCGCTATACTGCCTGACCAAAACTTACTATCTCCACCCTAGTCTTCATGGAGCCTCATACGGCGGGTATTATGCACCAGTAACCGAGCCTGGTAAAGCGACCAGCTATGCTGGCAACCTCCCCAAACTACGGTCATGCCCCCTACCACGTTCGCCCCAGCACTAAAATAAAAAAAACAAACCCAGCGAAATCCAAAGGGGATAACGCTGCTGCACCTACTAGGGGAATACAACTTTAGCTCCGTTAAAATGACACCAGCATGTTAAAAACTCACCTTCACGCGGCCGAAAAAACACACTCCACGACTCCAACTCCGCTGAACTGAAACAAACACACGCAGGTGATCCGGGTTACCCCGATTACATCTAATGACGCACACACGAGGCCAATCAAAAACAGGGAATCCCCACACAGAGTGGCTAACGTGTCACTTACGTCACTGCTTCCTGCAGAGTCCGAGGGAAACCCCGAAATCACGGCACCTGCAGCAATTAAATACAACACAACTCGTTAACAGCACACAAAGCGACAACAAATGCCCAAAATTAAACACAATGGAACGAGCCCCCAATTTGTCACGGCTGGCTCAAAGCCCGAGACAAAGACCGGGAGGAGACACGGAGTAAATTCAATAATTCAAGAATTTATTAACAAAAAATCATAGAATGTTTGTATGGAAATCAGTACATCAGTGGTGTAGCGCGTGCATGCATGAGTGAGGGTATGTTGATGCAATGTTGGCTGTAAAACAGAGCGCCAAAAAGGAGCGTTGTGGGGGGGCAGTCTGCCAAAAAAAACTCCCGCCAATGAATGTCTTCAGCCTGCTTTTATGGATTAGGAACACCGGGCTCAGGTGTTCCAAATCCACGGCGACCCAGTCTAACCACACCCACCTGCACCTGAAACAGAAAGACACTGCCAGCAAACAGAGAGAAGATGGGATCGTCACAATAGTGAAAGCAGTGAGCATTTCCACACGCACAATGTGCGGTGTACATTTTAGGACATCCTTGGGTCTCAGGATGCAGTATCAGTTATCAGGAAAACTTCTGTCATTTGTCAGATGAAACGGCGTCAGACCAAATGGCGTCAGACCAAACAGCCTCACTTGTCAGACAAAACGGCATCATACCAGACGAAATCAGACCAAACAGCTTCAGACCAACCGGCTTCAGAACAAACGGCTTCACTTGTCAAACCAAACAGCGTCAGATAAAACGGCCTCAGGTGGTAAAACATGAAATGATATTTTATTTTGAAGGTATTGCAAGTTCAGATTGCGTCATCAGTATTTGACAGCTGACATTTACAACACCAGCATTTGCTTTTCAGCTGCATTGGATACGAGAGTAAGTTGTTGTTTTCTTTTTATTTTTTGCTATGTTAAAAAGCGTATTGTTAGATTTACCCACCTAAAACCCTGCCTTAGTGATACTTTGCATGAAATATGGGCGCGATGTCAGGTTCTTTCTTAAACTAGACAAGTGTATTTAGTTACCTTTATTAGCTTCATATTACTGTACGATCGCGTTTTGTTTAAGAAGTTGGGACACTGCATTCAAATGACATGTAGCTTTAACGTGTCTTTATTAATTTTTGGGGTTGCTGAAATGAAATTGCTGAATCATTAACCAACTTTTCCCTCTTTAAATTGGGTGTTTATATTGATTTTACGATTCATGACCTAAGCTGTCATCCTGTATGAAGGATTAATTATGAATTAATACAGAAAGAATCATGCATTATACAGTGAACATCATGTGAAAACAGTTATTTACGACAAATTTAACTTTGTCACGTTATTAGTACCACAAACAGGGTGACAGGTACTGAGTGTGACAGAATCTGTAATTTTAACTTTCACCTTCTATTAAGATTGAAATAGATGTTTACACTAATACAAATGAAGCAGTATTCACCACAGTGTCCTTCCTACATAATACTTAATAGCACTAATTTTCTCAGACTGAGTGTTGGCTGATTTGACTACGGACTTGCGAGTGACAGCTCGTTTGACTGCAGTTATTGTAGCTACAGAAGATCCCCTAGGAAGGTGGATTAATGTACAACACAGTTACAGCAGATAAAACGTAAGAATAGAGATGACCCGACTCGATATTGTAACTCCATAGTTTTGATGACAATATTTTTTCACTTAGCTGGTGTATGCAGCAGAACAGTATTACCTCTCCATCTGTTTTTAATTTATGGTATAGTGGCTTTTAACTCATTTTAAAAACACACTTTTTCTGTCATGTATGTGATACAATTATACCAATTGAAAAGGCTTTCTACTAACATTTCAACTAACATAACTTAATTAGATTTTCCAATAAATCAACTGACCACCAGTAGTTATAAAATTATAGTTTAATGAATTCCAAATGATTAATTGTGAAGAAGTTGTGGCTTTCCACTACATAGTTGTGGGTCTCACATTTGAAGGTCTCAAATTATCTGCAGTCACAATTCCACTTTGTTGTTTTGCCTTTTTTTTCAGGTAGTAGTCCAAGATGTCAGCCTCGAGTGAAAGTGAAAGGAGTATCCACAATTATCAGTGAATGCATTACAATTGGGTGCATCTGAGCTGGTTGAAGTTTTTTTTATTAGATCTGGTTATTGTTAACAAGCCTAATTAACACAAAGTAAAATAAATGAGCCGATTAGCTGCTTGGTAACTTAGAAATCCTACCAAAGTACCATATCCTACCAAAGTAATGTATTGTAATATATGTAACAACAGTCCAGTTATCTTTGCAGAGAGTTTATTGATCTTATCCATGTCCCATATAAGTACAATATTTCAGTGTGATATGTACTTTGTGTACAAAGTATTTCTCAGTTTGAGACAAACAAAGATATTTTATAAGCGGTAACATTTTCCATCCCACAAATGTCCATAATTCCACTGGCTAACCACAAAGTGTCAATATGGCAGTAAGCAGATTAATCAGTCCATGGTTGTTGCACTTGACCCTTTGTAGATACAATGAGAAGGAAATCAGGTGTTTCCTGGCTTCATCAGGACATAAAATCAGGTAGGTACACATTTTGAAAAGCAAGTTTTTCTGTACAAGGTACCATTCTCATATCACATTTCTAATATGCACACACTTTTGCAATTACAGTAGTCTTTTGTTAATGGACCAGATTAAGTTAATTCTAAAAAAAATAAGTAAAGTCTGTGTTGTGGTTGGTTTGTGATCTTCCAGTGAGAGACACTTACGAAGACTTTTAAAACAACTGGGGCTGAGGAGGAGAGGCTCACCACGGCCTCTCACTGGAATCCGCAAAGCTGTGGAGGTAAGCCTTAAAACAGGTGTTCAGAATGGGTCAAATATTTTAGAAATGCATTTATTTTCTTGAGAGCCGTGTTGAAGGCTATATACAGAAGCAAACATGTATTAGTCTGGTTGTCTATGCATATGTGTACTGTATGTGTTTTTTCATAATTTAAATGATGATGTTGTGAAATATTTGGATTTCCAGAGTGAGATGAGACACAGCTAGCCCCCATTCATGGACGTGCAGTGGTTGCTTGTTTTCTGGCCAGCTGTTCGGCTCTTTCCCTCTGAATTCTCCTTTCAAATAGCTCCTCGTCGGTATATTCTGGCTCAAAACAATACGGGCATCCATTATACTCAAAGTCGTCGTCAGACACTTCTACATCGGATAAATATTCCGCCACGTTGCACAAAAATAGCTGTGTAGTCGTGTAGCCTAGCAACAACAGCGGCTCTACTCAGCTGCGCTCTTGCGGTACATGTCTATGACGTCACCAAAAGTTACCCGTCCTTGTAAAGCCCCGGATGACCATAACAACGAAGTTGAGCTGACATGGTGATAACACTGGCCATTCATTTATAAAATGTAGCTGAAATGAACGAGTTTCGCAGCAGATAATGTCTAATTTAGGGGCTTCGATTTCTGGCCCCGTCTGCTACTATGGCATGAGAGAAAAACGTTGTCTGATGGATCTAAATTGCTCGAAAACGGCTCCAAGCTCCACCAAAATTGTCTGGGTGAGTCTACAAGTGTATTTAATCCTAAAAATAAGATCCAGGTGTCAAAACACCGAACTTATCCTTTAAACGGGTTCGGGACGTCAGAGGAGTGCGGCCTTGCTACAGGTTGGTTTCTTTACTTGGCTGTAAATGTTATAGAGTACTTTCTCATTGACTTTGAATTATTTTAATTTTTAACCACCTGCTGATGTAGAAATGATGTTGCTGAAATAATGAGGGATCAGGATGCAAGTGGTCTTCAAAGATCTCCTGGAAAAAAGAAAATTCCCCTAAAGAACTACACTATGTCAGCCATGGGCCCAATGACACTTGGCATATGGATGGTACACATTTTACCTTTTTTGCTCACAGGGTTAACTTCTTATATAGTAATCTAATATTAATTGCTAAAACAATGCAAAACAGTTGTGTTGTTTCTACAGGGAATGACACCACTTTGGAATGTGGATACATCTCTGTATTGACGGGTATGTATATTGTACAGTTTTCAGAATGACTTTTGCAGTCTTATTTTGGTTTGTTTGCAGTTTTTTTCTGAATCCTAAAACACTGACAGAAACGATTTTTTTTTAACACATTAAATATTCCTTGATATGTTGACCTCTGCCATAATACCTGTGTATTTTTATGTTTAGTATTTTAACTTGTATAGAGTTATCTTTACATTGTATAACAGGAGAAAGTTTGAAATTCCGAGTTGAAACAGGTTTGAAAAAATAAAATGACTCGCCACGAAATGTTTTGCAATCTAGATCACACAAATAAAGTATAAAACAAAATAAATAATAAAATAATAATAATAATAATGATATAAATAAAGTATACATACTGGTGCATCTTCAGCCAGAAGAAGGAGGATATGATGCTGTTGGCGCCGATTTCGGCGTAGCAAAGCGCGATGAATATTCATTTTGCTTTTAGGTGTTTATATGATATAATAAGATATGCTATTGATATGATTTGATAAGATATATATATTAGATAAATGATTTAAAAGTCTGAAAATTTGCGGGCAAATGCTGGCGGTATTTGGCGGTAATTCGCTGCAAGCCGGTCACAATTCGGCGTAGAAGAAGAAGAGGGCCACATCGTGTCGTCATTTCTGGTGAGTACGCCGCTCGGCAGTACGGAATTTGGGACAGCACTACACCCTCAAAATTCGCGCACTAAGCCAGTGAGTATGTAGTATGCTTAGTACACTCAATTTGAAATTTTAAGTATGGAGTATGGAAGTATGCGATTTGGGACACACTGAATGTGGAACAACTGGGAAGCCAGACCTTCTCTACACCTCACCACCGTCTGGTATGCTATGTCTAACTCAGTTTTTTAAATTCTATTTTTTATTTGTTTCTTTCTTACTAAATGTGTGCTACAATTTGATTACAAATCTATAGGTTATAACATAAGGAGAAAAAAAAGTGAAATTCAAATGCGTCAATAAAATATTGTGGAAAAAAAAACAGCGTAAATGCATATATGCACGCAAATGAACACAAAGAACTGTGTCATACTGTTCTACCTAATAGAATAATAATTATTTGCTCAACTTGACCTGTTAAATTTTGTCTTGCTTAATAAATTATTAGTTTTTGTATTTTTGAATCTAAAAATATTGGTTATAAATTCTGATGAATGCTATTCATCTGTTAACTTGAAATTTGTCCTACAATTCGCAGAAAGAAGTCCTCTGAAATTGAGAAGAAAATTCATGTGGAATTTTTGGTTTTTATTTCATTTTTTAAAAACCTAACCTTTGTTTTACCAGGTTATACCCACTGAGATCAACATTTTTTTTCAAGGGAAACCTGACCAAGAATGCCACCAATACAAATTCTTATCAAACAATGCACTCAGACTCATATAGTACGAATGAAGTGATAGAAAAATAACTACAAGTCATCAATTTATTCAAGTCGAGACATTACCAAAGTTGCCTAGGCTGTTGTAGTGGTACAGGAAGAGAAATTCTATCCCTACTACACCTCTTAATTTTCAGCCTTTACAGAGGAAAATCTCTTTTATTAAATTTTTGGTGTCACATACACTGTTAGATGCTTATTCTTGTTACTAAATCTGTAAAACTATTTAAACCAAAATACCATATTTTAATCAATGGCCAGGAAATGTCTTCAGTTATTTACCTTTAAGCATTGTGGGTCTTAGTAAACAGATTCATGTGCTTGCTAAGAGCTTTTTTCAAATTACTGGATTCATTTTAACATAAAGGTAAAATGTTCCCTTTTTTCTCCAACTGCAGGCTTTGCTGATATGCGTTACCCTGTTGACACAGATCTTCTAGACTATGCTAAAGAATTCATCAGTCAAAAAGACGAACCATCGATGGTGGCAAATAAAGAATTCAGGGAGATATGCCAGCTCATCCTGGAAAACAATCATTTCCCACACACAGTGGAAGGTTGTCTTGCTGCTTACCTTCAGCTGGTCCAAGAATTTACCACCAATATGAACAGAAAGAACATTCCTACTCACGCTACGTTTGCAGATGCAAATGAAATCTACAAATCCCTGATCAGAGAAAGGACAGTGGAAAGTGCATAGACGTTTTTTTTATACCTCCACGACAACAGCAGAAGACAGAGACATGTTTTTGGGTTGTCATTTAAATCACTTCTTATGACATGGCATCCAAAGAGCGGTATGGGACATTTTTGTAAGACTTGGTTGACATGTCCCTTTGGATGCAAGAGCTGATTAAATGTTGAAGTTATAAAATTAGCACAGCAATACAGAATGCAGCAGTGCAAGTAAAGGAGTACATGGGCAATCTTTATTCTGTTAACATTTAAATTAATTCAACACATACAAACCACTGAGTCCCTCAATGATTTGCGAAGACTGTCATTAACATACAGTGCTAAATAATTATTTTTAGATCCCCCCCCAACCCTCACCAAAGTAAGGGTTTATGATGCCCTAAATCAACAGCGTTGGTAATTTTTTTTAAAATGTTTTTATGTTGTTTTTTTTTTTAAAACAAAATGAACTTCCTAATAACTGTTTAATTATTACATCTAATTTACATCTATTTTTTCTTTAACACATGTATTATACATGAGCTTTGAACCAAAAACTAATAAAAAAATACAACATACAACATTGCTATCCAGATTACCAATTGAAGCCATATCTGCTCTGAAGATTGAGTTGTGACTTCAGGAACTCAACGACTGCAGATGCTGTGGGCCTTGAAGAGGAATCATAGCTCAGAAGATTTCCAAGGAAAGCAAACCTCTCATCAAGGAGCCGAAGAGCATGGGGTGAGGATTTGGCAGCCATTAGGGCAGACAGCTCTCTTTGTTTCTTTGTCTCCCAAGGAACAGATCCTGTGAGAAGCTCAAGATATGTTGCTCAACATATCAGTGTGCCATGAGGCCTCCTCAAAGTGGAGAGCACATTCAGGGGCCATACACAGAAAGGTGCCCCCAGTAGGTCCAACAGCATGTGCAATGAACCTGCTTCCACACCGAAGCATCACTGTGTCCCTTATGTTAGCCAGCCCCCAGTCAGTCAGGGCTGCCCTCTTTGATGGGTGGTGAACCTGTAAGATAGTAACGCTGAAGTAAAAAAGAAATAATCTGACATTAAAGTGACAAAAAGGTGAATCCATCTCCATAGAAAGAGTGTCTGAGCGACAGGTGGGGGAAAGGGCACACCGGACCCCCTCAACAGACAAAAAGCTGTTGGGGATCATCGGGGAATCCCTCCTGAGCGGTGTGGTGATGGAGGCGCAGGGGACATGGATGCACTAAATGCACTGGAGTCTCCTGTGCGTCACATCACATCCTCCAGCAGTGCCAGATTAGCCACTGTGTGTCTATACACATTGTAAGTGCGTACTTTTTTATATCCAGCCATCCCTTAATTTCCTGAACAGCTACAGGTGTTGTAACCTAACCGATCAGCAGTTTTGTGCAATGATCATGTCGTTTTAATTACAGTTGTTATTAATATAAAACTTCATTAAATGACACATTTTGGGAACATGGTTACTGTACACCTTATAGTTTATGTGAATAGATTTCATGAAAACATGAAAGGTTTGTTGCGCAAGGACAGAACATAATTGATTCAATAATATAGGCTATGTGTGTGGGAGTGTGTGCATGCATTTAAGCACACGTACATGCGTTCGCGAACTCCCTGGGGTATCAATATAAATTTTTCTCTTTCTTAATTTTTGGAAATATATCATTCACATATAGGCCTATGTGATGTGAGATGTGTAATATTCGATTATTTCACATAAATGTATCAATTTCACATAGCTGTCTTTAATTTCATCCTTCTGCTGTTGGAGTCATAGTTTCCCGTTTCTCCAGATTTTGTGCGTATGGCAGGGTGTCAGCTGCTGTGGTGGAGTGCACATTCTCCTGTCAAGTCAGTTTTTTATAAATTCCCAAACATTGCTTACAGGTGGCATACGTTTTTGTTTCTGCATAAGCAAGCTTTATAGATGAGGCTCCAGGTCTCCGGTGCCTTGTGGATTTTAGGCAGGAGATAAAAGAGGCGTGGACGTGGTTCATCGGGCCCAAACAGGTACCTTAACTGTTTAAAGTCAATGTACTTTTGTTCATAAAGTCCAGAATATTTTTTCTTCTTAGAATCTGTGTTTCCCTCTGCATGAATTCATCTGAGGGTCTATAATATTCCCTATCTATTTATTGTCTGTAGGCCTCTATCAAATAAGAATGTTGATCTGTAGCACAATTTGACCCCCCTTATCCACTTAAGTTTTGGCTCAGTTTTTGGGTTCCAAAGTTGTGGCTGAAAGCCTGGCTCTCGACAGCTGCATTTAGGGTAATAATCCCTGTCTTGTCTCCTTTTTGTCCCAACAAAGGACACATAAGAGGGACGTTCACAGCTATCACGGAAGCAGTAGAACGGGAAGCGGCCCGGTAGGTCGGCCCGGTAGGTCAGCCCGTCCACAGCGGGTGTTTCTGCCGCAGTGGTGCTTCACCACCGTCCACTCCTCACCATATCTGCGTTGCTCCATGTCGCAGCTTCTTCCAACATATGAACAAGCTCTGAAACGACGTTTTGGCTCCCACAAGCCTTCTTCAGGTTCAAGATTGTCCAAAAGAACAGTTTGAAGTGGAATCGCGATGGCGGAAGTGATCCTAGCTCCTTTGTGAGGGAGTAAAACAATGATTGCAGCGCTGCTCCGAGCTTATGAAGCTCGAGGGCATGGTTACGCCAGTAGTAGAGTTTCAGGTAACACTTTCAGGTCACCTTATTTGCCAATAACTAGCTACTAATTAGCAAGCTAATTAATAGCTTACTAGCTGCTTATCAGCCAATATTAAGGGCTTATTAATACCTAATTCTGCATGGCCATAATATGCACTAATTACTATATTAATAAAAAGGCTTTTCTCTTAATAACCTCCTAATTACTGCCTGTTGGTTATTAGTTGAAGTTGTTCTGTGTGAATTATGATCTTATTTAGCTTTGCTTAGTAAACACCTTATAAGGTAGTAGTAGCACAATAACAGTAATTACCTTTAGTCAGCATGGTCTGTTCTCATGAGAACAATCACAAAATTTTGGCCTTAGTAAAGTGTGAATAACTCATAAGTGACCATTTGTAACTCAGAATATGTTACCTAAACTAAAGTGAAACCCTGTTCACACCTAATTTTGTGGAAGTTTCACACTTATGAACTAGTATTTGTTCCCTAAACTAAAGTGAGGTCTTTTTCATACCTAATTCACTAGTAGTTTTAGACATATCTACTATCTTTCCCTATTTTTCACATAAATAATTTCAAGATGGTTCAAACTCTATGGAATATATGTGGCACATTTTAAAGGAATTGATCAAACAATATAACAGTCTACCATGTGCACAGGACAGATCCTATCACGGTGTAAAAGCATATCAAGTCTGCACATATAAAAACGCATTTTCTCTTGATGGACCACTTCAGACATTTTCAAACATGAAGACTTGATGAGGACAGATAACTGTACAGCCCAAACTTGCTATACATTTTTCACTCAAGTTTGTGAGTATGTTAAGGACCATACATTTCTAAACATCCTCGTAACAAGTCTAAAACTTGCTGTTATTACAATAATCATAAATGCAAACATTTCACCCAAATTCTGACAAAACGGTTGAAGGAACTCTTTGTGTACTGAAAGTTGATACATACTGTGAATCAAAAAGGGACTATAAACCCTCTTGAGTTGCTATACTCAGATTTTCAATATCTTATGAAAGCAACTTTTACCTGACCAGAGTAGCAAACCTGCTAGCATTTAATACTTTACCAGCACCTTTGTCTGTAGAAATACAGTCTTCCACACAGTATTTAAACCGGATATTTTTTCCTGATGTCATGTAAAAGCATTCAAATGGTCCCCTTACATGATGGTTTCAACGCCATAAGTCCACTCAGTTACACCTCAGAATCTCTCCAGGTTCTGTGTATGCACACCTGTGATTGGATCAATGAAACTGTCTTGGTGGTTGACAGTCATGTGATTGTAACCTTCATTCTGAAGATAACGGTAAGATCTCCATTCATTTGTAATGACTGCACTTCCCCTTTGAATATGCTTTTTTATAAAAGTGAATGAGATGCATGACTGAATGACGACATACAATCTTGAGAATGGGCCTCCTCTGATCATTCTTGATGCCAAGTATGCCAAACACCCAGGAATTTCGGTTGCTTCCCTGTCCTCTGTTGTACTGAAATTTACAAAAGTCATACATGTTAAAATAAAGACAACATATAATCCACGAAAGAATGTCTCAAAAGTTTGGGTTAAAATAGACAGGGTTCCTACAAGTTTCTTCACGTTAAATTTAAGACTATTTAAGACCTTTTTAAGACCACTTATATATGAAATTAAGACATTAGTCTGCCTGTTTTACAGCCACAACGGCAAAGAAAAATTTAATTCTTGAATTTCACAGTGTGCATTTATTTGAAAAATAACAGTTCACAGTAACAGTGCAAATTAACAGGGGGTACTCTTCCCTAACCAGCGACAACAACATTAACATGACCAACAACATGAACATGAACATTGGAAACTTCATAAATGAAGTCAACTCCTGAGCTCCGCACTCTTTGCAGAAATCTCATCATCAATGATGGCCAGTTCTGCCAGTTTTTCCTTGTGTCCTCTTCTCAGGAGGTTAGACCTTGAGATAAGGTCAGCCATCTTGCTCCCTGCCTTCCCCTCAGCCTCCTCTGCCAGCCTGTCTGCATCCCTGACCAGACCCTCAGATACCTCTTGCAGCCGTCTCCTTTTTATTCTCAACTCCTGAAGTTGGTCCTCTGCTCCCTTCCTTTTTTGCATCTTGGCTTCTGCCTCCTTCTTCTTCTTCTCCGCCTCAAGATGGACACGGTATCTGGTCCTGGCTGCTGCTACACTCGCCAGCAGATCTTTAGTTAGTGGAACCTGATTAGGGTTAGAAAAAGAGAAACTAGAATCAGTGAGAGGATCAAGATAGTTGGTCATGAGTTTATCAACTCCTATGGGGCTGGTTAGTTGCTACATCATCAGAATCTAAAATGTTGCTTCCTTGTCCAATCGCAGGATATATAGAAAATAAACACTAGGGAGAACAAATTCAATGTAAATTACAAAAAACAATACACGTGACCTTTGTTTAAATAATTGTGAAAAAGCAGCTAAGGTTTTAGTGCCAGGAGTCAAGATGACAGTTAAAGCTATAGGCTTGTCCTTTAGTAAATTTACTGAGCCCATCTGTCATTCTGCCTGTACCATGGGTACACTTTGTGTGTTATTGGAAAGATTAAAAGATACAATTGTGACTCTGTAAACATAATGAAGGAAGGGGGCGAGACCAGGGATAGCGATACTGTCTTTAGTAGGGCTTTAGACACAAAAAGTGATTTGTGGCATCACAAACCATCCCTACTGTCAATGGCATATTTCTAGTCCAGCCTGGGACCATTCATACCTGGGTAACACCTCCATGTTGAATTACATAGTCACACACCAGCCTTCGTGTGACTACAGTGTCCTCCTGAATGTTGTCACACTCCACTTCCTTGTTAATGGAGAAGCCTCTCTCAACTGTAGCTTGCCCATGGGAGAGGAGTAGCAGCTTCTGGCAGAAGGCCCACAGTTCTGGATAGGGCTCTTTGAGGACACCGCTAAGAAAGAGGTCCAGCCTCTTCTGCATTGGTGGAAAGGAGAGGAAGTCGATGCTTCGACTCTCCAAGGAAAGGACTCTGTCATATTGTTGTAGTATGACATCCCCTGTAACACAAGACAGATAAAAGTGAAAAAGGAAAAATCTTAATAAATCATTCAATGAAAAAGGAAAAATCTTCATAAATCATGGAGCTGTAGGATAATTTTTGGGCCTGCAATGAGCCTTTCTTATTCCTACCCGCAGAAGTACTGGCAAGTTGTTTTTCCTGGAGAAATCTCTGCACCAGCCCTTTCATGCACTTTCTGCATTTTTCTGGCTCCCTGTACATTTCTGAGGGGTCAAGGCACACCATCTGCCTAACGGCCAAGTATTTGAGGGGGCTCTTGTCCTGAACTTTCCTTATGATGCTAGTCAGTCCCTGTCTGCATTCTGTCCTGAACTCTAGCACCCTGAGCTGTGCACCTTTGATGTTCTATGGAGAGACAAGAAAATGAGCCATGAACATAAAATCTGTCTAAAATAACGGTTTGCAGGCTATCCATATTTGTAAAATGACTTTTAAAAACATGACACTACCTTCACGACAGACTCTGCACCAAGACCAATGCTGATGTCTTCAGGACTGAGCCACATGGCTTTGTCAGTGACATCTAGTTGGGTCAGCTGCAGGGCAGTGACATCCTGGAGGTATTCTCTCTTGATGAATCGTCTGAGTAGACCCTTTTGAAAAACAAAACTGTCAGGAGCAAGACACTAATAAGCAATAACCATTTAACCAATAGACTATTTTCAATGCACAATATATGCATTTTTCTTTTACACATACAACCACAAACTACATTTTGTCAAAAACTAAACATGAGTATTGATTATAATGTGTTGTGCAACTACGATAATATACAGTACCATCATCAACTCTGTCAGGTCCTTAGTGATAAAAGGAAGCACAGGCTCATCGGTCTGATACTTCTTCAAGAAAGGTAAGAAGGCTCTTGCCACAGCTGCGAAAAACTGCAGTTTGGCCAAGATGAGGGGGTCCTTCAATCCTGCTGCAATTGTGTCATAGGATGCTGCAGAGACAGAGAGAGAGAGATTGATTTTAAGTTACCTAAGATATATATTTCAAGGCCAAACCACTACCAGGGTTAAGTCACAGGTCACAGACCTATTCATGGCACTTAAAAGGCATACCTGTTCCAGGGTTGGGGAGTTTTTTCATTTTCACAGCCTCCATGTACAGGAGCAGTGATGGCCAGACTGCGAGGGCTCTTTCCACAACAGGGAGGTTTTCGACCCAACGATGGCCACAGAAGGACAGGGGGATAGACAGTGGACTTCGTGACTGTGATGTAGTCCTCTCTTCTGGCAGGCACATTGTTGAACAATGAGTACATTGCTCTAAGCAACTTGTCAATTTGCCATGCAGCGAACCCACACTTGAATGCATTGTGGAGTGTGTGCAGGCCACAACTCCCCACACAAACAAGCTGGACACCTGGGGGTTTTATTGCAAAACTAAATATTAGAAACCACATTAATACAACAGTCAATGGCATAAACTTGTTTCCTAGAATTACAACTACTTACCTCCGTACTGCTCTGCGTGATCTTTCTGGAAAAGATCAAACAATTTCCAGTTCACACTGGGCCCATCCATAGAGAGGGACACCAAGCCCCTGAGGTCCAGTTTGCCCATACATTCCTGAGAAAAAAAGGGTTGCCTTTTTATTTACCCAAGATGAATGGACTAAATAAGCACAGGTTGCTAAGGGAAGTAGCTAATTGGTCAAGTAACATTTTCTTATGGACAAAAAATGAAGAAATCAATAAATAAACTGATAAAAAATTAAAATAAAAATTAACCCTTGTGAAGTCTTAACATTCTGTATACTCCCCTTGTCCTAAGGGTTAAAAAATGATCCCCCTTCACTAAACCCCTAAAATAAACCAGCTTAATTGAATTTGAAAACTCAAATCTATTTTGCAGGATGAAACAACCTGCTACTCATCAATTCAATTCAGTTTTATTTGTATTATACAAATAAAAATAGCACCAATCACAACATGTCATCTCAGCACTGAGGGCATCATAAAACGTATATCTGAGATCTCTCTTACACATTGCAAAAAGACTTCATCTAACCAGTAGACATTAATTGTTATTACAACACAGCTGTCACAATTATTTTCTTTACTAAAGCAGAGGTTTATTATTACTATTGCTAAATATACTGCATAGGTGAAATGTGCAGAAATTAGTTTTGAATACATTTTTGGATGGGAACAACAGTCAACATATTCTTATAAGAATTCAATTACAAAATACTACTGTAGTCTTCTCCCATTTTTTTGAACCATTACCCTCACAAAGTGTATGAACAATAACAAGTAATAAGAATAAAATTAGATAAAAGATACACAACGAAAATTTGATAAACAATCCACTCTAATTAGCACATGTAGGTCTGTGCATGTGTGTGCGTCTGTCTGTCATTGTGTGTGTTAATTGTACTTACTTTGAGGTGGGACAGTAAGTCCTTAGCAGTGGAATGACCCATAAACTCGGAGCCCAGGTATCGTGATTGCACCTGTCCTTCATCCCAGAAGCGGACGTGCACATCCAGCTGCTTGTTCTTTGTGGTCTCGTTGAGGCTCTCATCAAACATGAGCACAAACGGCGACTTGTTCACCTTAGAGACCAGCTCTTCTTTAATATAAACAGCTAAACCAAACTTGGCTATATAAGCCGTTTTGTCGGCGCCACAACTGAATGAGGTCGCAATGTCTGAGTCGGGGAACATGCACTTAAAAAGAGCCGAAATACCCTCGTTGCCATTGTAAGAGTGGTGCTTGGAGATCGTGTGCAGGGTCCACAAAACCTCGGCTTTCAGGGTTGGCGTAGATCCGAAGGATGTTCGCAAATCTACCCTTGCAGCGGCTGTAGCAGGAGGGGGGGTTGCAGGTGGAGCATTTGAAGCTGGTTGGCTAAAGTTAGCTTCAGGGGTGGGAGCAGTAGCCGCTGGCTGGTTAGTGCTGGCCACGGGTTCTTTAGCTCCGCTTGCTGACGGCGGGAACCTGGCGGTGATGGGCAGAGTTTTCTCCATTGCATGCGCGTTCTTTACATGCTTCGTGGATTTGGCATGCGAGTCGAGCGCCTTTACTCCCATTGTGCCGAGTTGAAATTTTTTCTTGCACATGGTGCAGTATGCCTCACAAACATTACCAGCCACGGGTTTTAACCAGTTCCGATAATGCACACTATCCAGCCAAACCTCATTAAACTTGCACTTTCCCATTGTTCGTGTCTTTCTTCCAGCTCGTCTCGTCGGTCTCCTGTAGCGCGCGCGAAATCTGCACTGACGTAGTCTAGTGTTGCCAGATCAGATTGATAGTTTCCAAATCCGCATCACATTCATACACCCGCGCAATGCATTTTTTCCCACCCGCCGTAATCAAAAGTAGCCCAATTGGGCGGACAACTGCCCAATCTGGCAACACTGATAGTTTGTGTTCGGATTATTTATACCCTCCGGATTGCGGTGCGGTCGAAATGATTAGTTCCGCCCGGTTCCGCCACTCTGTATTTACATTATTTTTTATTAAATTAGTCGCAATTGACAAATAAACATTTTGAAGACCTCAATAGAGAGAAGTTATAACCAGCGCAATTTTTTAAGACCCAAATATAAAAATTCAAGACTTTTTCAAGACTTTTTAAGGTATTATTTTCTAATTTAAAATTCAATGCTTTTAAGACTTTTTAAGACCCCGCGGGAACCCTGAATAGAACTAAATCAAACATCCAAGAAATATATCTAAGAATTATTTCTTGTTTAAAGATGACCTATGCAGGTTTGAAAGACTTGTGAAGGTTTTAAATGTGAAGGAGAAGTGTTAATGCTTGAAACAGGCATTGTACTTAAAGGATAAGTTCATTTTTTTGACACCTGGACCTTATTTTTAGGATTAAATACGCTCGTAGACTCACCCAGACAATTTTGGCGGAGCTCGGAGCCGTTTTCGGGCAATTTAGATCTATCCAACGGCATTTTTTCTCATGCCGTAGTAGCAGACGGGCCCGAAATCGAAGCCCCTAAATTAGACATTATCTGCTGCGAAACTCACTCATTTCAGCTACATTTTATAAATGAATGGCCAGTGTTTTCACCATGTCAGCTCAACTTTGTTGTTATGGTCATCCGGGGCTTTACAAGGATGGGTAACTTTTGGTGACGTCACAGACAAGAACATGAGTAGAGCCGCTGTTGTTGCTAGGCTACACGGCTACACAGCCATTTTTGTGCAACATGGCGGAATATTTATCCGATGTAGAAGTGTCTGACGACGACTTTGAGTATAATGGATGCCCGTATCGTTTTGAGCCAGAATATACCGACAAGGAGCTATTTGAAAGGAGGATGCAGAGGGAAAGAGCCGAACAGCTGGCCAGAGAACAAGCAACCACTGCACGTCCACGAATGGGGGCTAACTGGTGGTGTTGTTGTGGACATTGCACGGCAAACACAACAGAGGAGGAGTGCCTTTGCTGCTCAGAGGAGACCAGAGGAAGCACGTATTGATGCCCCCCAAAATACGACTTCTGGCCCCGTCTGCTACTTTGGCATGAGAAAAAAACGCTGTTGGATAGATCTAAATTGCTCAAAAACAGCTCCGAGCTCCGCCAAAATTGTCTGGGTGAGTCTACGAGCGTATTTAATCCTAAAAATAAGGTCCAGGTGTCAAAAAAACGAAATTGTCCTTTAATAATTTCATTAACATTTTTTATGTATTTTCTCTCATGTAAAATGCTTACCTTATCTCACTTAGAATAATAAGGAAACACCTTTCACAAAGGCTAAAAGAATGATTTTAGAAATTTTACACAAGATTATTGATGTTGCCACATGAATGAGTGGAGTACAGAGTAGTAACAGAAAAATACATTAAATTGCACCTGTAGCTGTAGTGTCAACAGTGATGCAGGACAGACTTGGGCTCAGAACAGAGAAATATAATCAATGTCACATTTCTAAATTGGGAGAGGTCAGTATATTCTACATTCTAACATAGGAAAGAGTCTAAGTTAATCACTTAAAGCCTGAAAACACAAGTTATAGCCAGAAAATTGTAGTATTTTGGAGCTGGAATGTTTATTTCACATTCTACTGAAATCCAAAAAAAACCCAAAATTTAAACTAGTGATATATTTGACTAAGCTACATTTCCTAGGCTTCCCTGATTTTGATTACTTAGATAGAAAAGCTTAGAGTACGAAGATTCTCTTTCACACATAAAAATACATCACACAGATCGATACATATATTTGCCGTTTACTTGTATGAGTCCGCAGGGATTGTCTTTTGTCATTCCTTACACAAGATGGCACTGTTGGTCCATGAGCGTTTCCATGTCAAAAAGATAGAGTGAGGAAATTCTCTCATTTTGGCAATTTTGGTGACAGAATCACAAGAGTTGTATCTACAGAATACAAATCTCATAAAACAACAGAATATAACATTGCTAGAAATGTACAGTGTATGTTTGAAAGTTTGTGGAAAGTTAGTTCCACACTGTGACAGAGGAGTGTCTCTGTAGCTGTGAATGTCCTGGGGTTATAAACAGGTTAAAAGGTCAACCTGGCAGGGTGCTTTGAGTGGATTAGCGGAAAGGGGGGCTTCCTCCTTTCAGCTGTAATGGGTGATAGTTGTTAAATATCATGGTTCCAAACAAAGGAAGATAGTCTTTCATGGTCATTCCTCAGAGTGAACTGTTTAATGGTCCTTCCAGGGAATGTGTTTTGTCACTGTTTATTGTCCGTACCATCCTGTGTCTGGCCCAAATTGGATAGTTGGGAGTGGGGGTCTGTAACCAGTCCTCACAACGAGATGAGGGGGTCAAATGGTCAGAAGTGTACAAGAGTCTCTATCCTTGTTATAAAGTTTTTTCACAACACCTGTTACAGGACCACCTCTGTGCAGGTGCACAACGGCTGAAACAGCGGCAGGTATTAAGACATTTGGAAGGAAGACCAAAGCAGGACTTTTTCAACCCAGAAATAGTGAGTTCAGCTTAGTTCAAGTTAGTAGGACTAAATTAAAGACGGTTACTTACGGCTTACTCGTTTTCGGTCGTAGATTGTCTGGAGACTCTGCACTCTTGAGTGCTTCTGAGCTGCCCAGTCCTTCACCTGCACTGTGCTCCCGGTCTTTGTGGCTGCATGGCACTGGCAACAGAGCTGCTGCCAATGGTGACCGCACCATGGTCCCTTATGTTCTATTGAACTTTCTGATCGTGGAGACGCAAATAAAAGTCAGTAAACCTCACTTTAATTGGAAGAAATGACACGGTAACGTTCCTCACAGTATTTGCGAGAGAATTTAGAGCGAAAAATATAGATTTTTTTTAAGTAGAAAGCCAAGTTCTCGTTTTTTTTTTCAAACTGTAAATATAAATATAAATATGAGAGAAAATTTTTAAAAAAGATTTACGGTGGTACAAGGTAATAAAAGGGGCAGGATCAAATAAGTTTATACACTTATTTAATCCTATTTGGGCTTGCTGCACAAGGAAGATATTTGTTATAAGCAGTTTATTTTCTTCTTTTTTTTGGTATATGCATGTATTTTTTATAGTGATCACCCATGCTTGTTTTCTTTTTTTTTTTACATTCAAAATAAAGCAGTCAATTCAGTTGAAATTTCAAATAGAAGCCCAAAAATATGAGATTCATAATGGATAGAATATCCTAACTTTTAAATTTAGCATTTTCAATGTGCTGATTATTTTGAGTGATGTTTTTTTTGTTATGCATAAAATAATTGGATTATGATTACATTTTCATTACTTTCTCAACCAGTTGTTGCAGTTTCCAAATGTAGTGCTGATTGTAATGAACTTAGATACTGCCATTGTTTAAATATTTCATAATATGACTTAATTTTTTCTTTTATGGTTTTTTGAAAACCAGAAACTTTTGTATACCAGAAAGATCACAGTATACTCCTTCCCCTGGTATTGGAACAGGAATAATACAACCTTTTCGTACTGTACCAGCTTATATAAAATGCTAGACAGATTGTATAGATAAGAACATTAAAAGGTGCAAGTCAATCAGTCAATCTACACTGTGGCTATTTGCTGATATTTTTGTAAAAAGTGATGTAGGCTGGACAACAACAGACCTCTGTTGGTATTTTCTGGATCTCCGTATGAAAACGTGCATTTAGTCACAACTTAAAGCTGTGATTCAGCTATTATATGTCTTTCTTTCTTTCAGTCTTCAGCAAAAAGTCCAACACAACTTTGTTTTTATCTTTACAGTGTGGTTCAGGGTTAGACCAACTTAATTTGCTTTTAAAGAGGTAATCAGTTGGGGATATAAAGGGTACTAGTGTTTTCTTTTGTCACACATTTATCACAAGGAAAAGTAGTGAATTTGAGTGGTGGTGGGGAGCACAAAAAATGACTGTTAATAACCAAGATTTGCAGCAGATTTTGTAAAAAAAACAGATTAGTTAAAAAGGATATTTTAAGACCTACTTCGAAGTTAGTCATGTATGTGACTGTTTAATCATTAGATATTTAAAATTCATATCTTAACCTTAGCCTCAACTTCATGTCCATGTATATGATAAAATGCAAACATCCACTTTTGTTATATTACTCTCACTCTGAGTTTTTCCTTTTCTACAGCCCAAGGCAAAGAAGAAGAAGTCCATTGGGGGAGCAATGGAAAAGATGTTGGAAATGAGGAAAGAAAGTCAAGATGGTAAATCAGGTGCTGGCTAACTTTGAGTATAACAGCAGTTGCCTTTTCTTATTTCATTTGAACAACAGTCCTTTGCGCATTTGATCAAATTGTGTTTTTATTTCAGGACTTGGAAATGATGGAACTTTGCCTCAGAGTGGCAGCACTGTTAGCGGCTTTGAATCAGGTAATAACATTTCAGATGGGTCTTGGAATCAAGTTGTTGGAGCCCAAACAATCAAAAAGGTTTTGTTTTAAATCTGTCCTTTTTCCATTTTCTGTCTTATCATCATCCTCTCTGTTTCTTCAAGGATCAGTCTCCAAAGTGGAGTTCTTGGAGGCTAAAGCTCAGTGGAGAGAAAAAGTCATGAAGGTAAGTTTGTTTTCTAGTTTGTAGTCATTACAGCATCGATTTTAGCACCACTGATATGTTACGTTAATCCTGTAGGCGGCATAAACCAGGCAGCAGCAACCACAGCTCTGCTAACATCACAGACGACCCTATTCACAATTGCTAGGCAAATGAAGATGACAGCAGAAAGGGTTCAGGAATGCCATAGGGTCGTCACAAAGTTCATTGTGAAGGATCTCCTGCCATTTGCTACAGTCGAATCCAAATGCTTTAGGTAAATAGTTAGTAGTAAGTCCACTTGAAGTCAGTGTGAGCACTTTTAGCTGTCTTTATTAACTAATTTTGTATTGCTTTTTTCATGATGATGTTATGGAGATGACCAGAGCCCTTAACCCAGGTTACACCCCCCCTTCCAGAGAAGTGTTGTCAGGCACCCTCCTACCAGCTTGGTACGAAGTTGAAAAAAAAAATCTTAAAACTGAGCTGGCTAATGTGTCCAAAGTGGCCATAACAAGTGATGGGTGGACAAGTATTACACAAGACCACTATGTCACTGTCACAATCCATTATGTGAATGAGGGCCAGTTAAAGCAGAAAGTCCTCTCAACCCAGGCAGTATATCAGTCTCAGAGTGGTCCAGTTGTGGCTGAAGAGATAGGAGATGTGCTTTCAGAGTTTGGTGTTAGAGATAAAGTCATAGCCATGACAGTCGATAACGCAGCTAACATGGAAGTCGCCGCACGTGAGCTCCAAATCAGAAAGCTTGGATGCTGTGCACACTCTCTCAACCTCAGTGCACAAAAGGTCTACACCATCCAAACTATCTCCAAGTGGTCTGCGAGGATCCGGGACTGTGTTGTGTGGATCAAGAGATCTTCCATTGTGAAGAACTTGGTAGCAGAGCAGCAGAGACTTCTGGGTAAGAAAATAAGCCTCACTGTTTCAGTATCATCACTCAGACAGGAGGAGCCACAGCAGGACTACATATCTAAATTGATTTCACTGGGTCTTTTCTTATGTTTCAGGCATGCCTGTCCATACTGTTGTCCTGGATGTGAGGACCCGCTGGAACTCACTATATCTCATGGTTGAAAGATTTACTGAGATGTACCCAGCCATTCAAGCTGCCCTCTTAGATCCACGAGCCAAAAAGCTGATGAAGAGAGAGAGGTAAACTCATTTTTAGTTTTATTGGAATTCACAATGATTTGTGATTTGTTTTTAATTGATTTAAAAACTGAGTTCATATCAGATTGATTTGAATTGGAGCCATGATAAAACATGCAGATGCATGAATATAAATTAATAATTTCATCTCAGGATCGAAAGGTTCACAGAGGACGACTACCTGAAAGCCCAGGAGTTCGTCAGCTTGATGAGAATAATGTACATGTCCACCCTGGCTGTATCAAGTGATAAACGTGCCACCTGCAGCCAGATTGTTCCTATAATGACAAAGCTTGAGAGCCACTTCAAAATTGCAGAAGATGACTCTTCATTTGTAGCCACCATCAAGGAGAAAGTCTGGGGAGACCTATCCAAACGTTATCAGGTGCAAAAACAAACAAACAAAAAACTACATTACCATCCCAAGTTCATACACAACTGGCTGCTCATTGTAGACATAAGATAAACATCTATATTCATGCTCTGTATGTATGACAATTTCAGTTTTCTCACACAAAATGTGCATGCTTTGCATTGCACTTTTTTACTGCTCCTTTACAACAGCATATTGTTTCTATTTTACTTTAACTCTTGCTCTAGTTAAATTAAGTGAAACTATTGTTTGTTTTATTTGTGAAACGGATGATGATCTGATAGCATTCTTGGAAGAGGCCACCACCATGGACCCCAGGTTTAAGGAGAGGATCAACAAGGAAGAAGTCTTTGACCGGCTGATGGAGGCAGCAGTGAAAGAAGTAAGTCAAAAGTCATCACAATTTAACTTTGAGAACACATGCAATGTACATAATAAATTTATTAAAGCAATCTAATCTCTCTTCAGCAGTTGCCAGAGGATGAAGATGAGAAGATGATGACTGAAGCTAGGCTCCAGGGCGGTGAAGAAGAAGAGGAGGAAGAGGATGAGGATGTAAGTACAACATGTTTGTTTGATCCTATCCTGTGTTGCAGCAAAAAGCTATCAACTTAAGTAAGAAATATTGTGTTTTATATTTCAGCATCCAAAGCCAACATCTGCACTGGGAGAGCTCTTCGCACATGAAGATAGACAACTGCAAAGGCAGCTCAGCCAGCAGCAGCAGAGTACACCAACAATTCGAGAAAGACTGAAAAAAGAACTTGCAGTTTACAGAGATCTTCCTCCTATCCCTAGTGAACATGACCCTGTCCACTGGTGGTGGGGTAAGATAGACACACTTCCCTTACTGTCACAGCTGTCTTTCACCTACCTCTGCGTCCAGGTCTCTTCAACGCCATCCGAACGAGTGTTCTCAACCACTGGAGACACACTCTGTCCAGAGAGGTCTCGGCTGCTGCCAGAGAAAGTTAATTTGTTGCTGTTCCTTAAAAATAACTGTTAGGGCCAAATAAGGCAGGAGAAGTGCCTCCTCTACACTGTTTGCACTGTTCTGTCTAATCTATGGGTCTGTCTGAACCTGCAGTCCGTTGGGCAGCATGAAGGGGTTTTGCCATCTCCTTAGCTTTCTTTATGCCTCTGAGAAGCATTTGTAATGCATGACTTCTATTCTGTTGAAGCTTTATTATTACCTTGTGGTAATAAAAAAAGATTTAATCTTTAAATCGCTTGTAAGGTCTTTATTTTTTACACAAAATTACGTGTTGTACTATCGATAACAGTATAGATACCGATAAGGAGTATCGGTATCGGTATCTGTATCGGTATCAATAGAATCCTAACGATATAAATCCCTAGTGCCTACCCCTCCAATTTGATCAGCTGAGATCCAATGGTCCAGTTCCCAACTTGATTGGAGCAGCAAGGTAAGTATCTTAACAGGTAAGTGGTGAAACATCAGGCAAGTATCTAAGAAGAAAGTATCTAATTTTCAGAGGTCAAACAGGTAAGTGTTGATACAGGACGGAAGTACTGAACAGGTAACTGTTAGATTTTCATAGGTCAAAAAGGTAAGTGGTGAAATATATAAGTGGAATAATTTATGTGGACTCTTTGGTCTGGCCTTAGTGGTCCTGGGACTGTGCATACTGGCTCCACCCAGTGCACTTTACTCCTGTTTGGTAAGGCAGGATTAAAGTCCGCTGGGTGGAGCTAGTATGTGTAGTTCCAGGACCACTGAGGCACTCAAGCCCCCACGCCACGGCGGCAGAGTCCATGTGGAGGTAATTTTTTATTGTTTTTTTTGTGTTATTTTGTTTTTGTTTTTTTTTTTATGTATTTTGTTTTTTGCAGGAACAATCCTTTTAATGGATTTTTAAAAAATCCCCCCACCCCCCCAAAAAAAAAGAAAGTAATACAGGCTCTCAAAGCTGTTAGTAAGTACTTACTGTTACTGAAATCAGAGTAAACCTGGAGACAAAATACAAGTCTGTCCAGAACTTTTACAAAGGGGGAAAAAAGTTTTTACAATTTAGAACAAGCACTAAACTATGTACATGTCCTCCATCAAACACAAGAAGAAGTAACTACAGAACTGTAACAAAATGGGCAAATGACTGTTTGTGACTGTGGAGCAAACAGTAAAGCATTTACATGTCCAATGCAGTCTCTTCCTTTGGAATGACGTCAAAGTCCATGCAGGGACGAGGCCTTTCTCACAGTTGGTGAGGTAAGCTTGTTTCAGTGTCACAGATTTGTCCAGATTTATGAATGAGAGCTCCAAGGGACTTCAGCGAGGTTGAAGGTTTGCTGGAACAAAGCGTATGGGACGCCTCTTCACATCCTGGCTCAACTCTCTCCTCAAGTGTCTGAACCCCCTGTGTCTTCAGGCTTGTCTTCCTCCTCCAGGTGAGGTCTTTTAGCAGGCTCCCCTGGCAGTACAGGCTTTGTAGGTGACAATCTGGTTGGGATGGTTTCATGGAGTTTCCACAGTCGGAATGGGGTGCCCTTCTCCAAAAGGTACTTCGAGAGAGGTAGGAGCTGCTGCAATGGTGATGGGCATGTTGTTGATGAGCTCTCCCAGCTCTTTGTATGAGACAAAGCCAGGATTGCGATGGCAGAGAGAAAGACCATTACATGCAGCCTCTCCGGGGCTTTGAGAGTTGCAGGGAGTCAGAGCATGCATTTTTCGATCCAGGGTATGCCATGCTCCCTGAACCTCTCCGAACTTGGCAGGGTAGCAGAGGTTGAGTCTCTCTAATTCAACCAGGACATGCCCTGTCACCACTGCCACTCTAGTGACCGTCTGGGTCACTCTGTCCTTGACATACAACTCCACGATCGCTTTTTTGTTCCATCTGGCACGGGGTTTTTTGGTTTGCCACATTCTACTGTGGGCAAACCAGCACAGTTTCAACTCTTGCAGCCCCAGCTGAATGCATACTTCGGGGTCCAAACCAGCCTGCGTGACCATCAGTGTGGCCTTGTCAAAAGTGGATGGGAGTGGGAATGCTTTCTTTCCCTCCACCATCTCTATCAGGCGGTCAGCCTGAAGGGCTCCCAGTACCTTCAAAAATGGAGGTGGTTTGGTCTGCTTTAAGTGAAGCTATAGGGGAAGGGGACTGAACCTGTCTCCCCAAGGGGAACGGGGACTGAACCCATTATCCTAAGGGGATCCAGAAAGTGGCGGTCTCACCAGACCAAGGCTGTAGCCCAACAGCCCGACCGTATTTGGCTTTATATATATAGTTATGCCCACTAAAAATAGCGGACATAAAAATTAATTAGCACAGCTTTAGTTAGCACCCCCTTATCTTTCTTTCTTTGTCCTCCTTTGTCTGTCCTTTTTCTTAACTGTCCATAGCTGTGTACTAATGATGTTGTTCCTTTGCAGGTTCGAGTGGAACTGAGCTTCGAGGCTGACGCTCTGGCTTTTATAGAGGTAGGCGGATCCAGGAAAAGGTAAGTGCTGTTTTTTAATTTTAATGTTGTTTGACTTTTTAGCCCTTTGAATTTTTAGTTTCCTTCTTTTAGGCTTTTCTTCCTTCCTGTTGCTTTACTTAGCTTTCTATCTGTTCTGTTAACTTTCGTGTTTCTGCTTTTTGGCTTCAAGATCCTTTGCGCAACATTTCGACTTTTGTTTTGTCTTCTTCAGGCGAAATCTTGAACCCCTCTTTGCATTATTTTGCTTTATTTCTAGCTTTACTTAGCTTAGTTTCGTGTTTTCTGTTCCTTCGTGACTTTGCTTATTTAGCTTTGTTTATTTGCCCTTTGCTTATTTAGCTTTATTTTCTGCTTGTTTAGCTTCTCTTGCATCTCTTTGCTTCTCTTATGGCACCCCCTTAGGGTTAGATTAAGGGTGAAAGTGCAGCACCGCCCAAAAAAGGCGGTCTTCATTTACGCCAAGGTTTTTAGGCCGTATCTCGGGAACGGAAGGTCGTATAGAATTGGGACTAAGACTTGCATGTTCAGAAGGGTCGAATTATGGCAGATGGATCACAGTTGGAAGTTCCTACGACGCGCGGTTCGGGAGTTATAAGCGTTTAAAGTTGGCCATTGTAAGTCAATGGGACTGAAAGGGTAGCATTGAAGTTGAAGGCCAAAAGTGTCTGACAGAAAGTATTTAGGAGCACGTTTCAGGCAATTTGGATTTGATTGGAGGTACTTTTGGAGGAATTTTTTTTCCAACTTCAGTCCATTATAGCCAATGGGTTAGGGTTAGGTTGGGGGAAATGAACCTGTTTCCCCCCAAGAGGGGTTAGGGTTAGGGGTTTGCCATACACAATGAATGGGAAAAGCTTGATTCCTAAATTCAGTCTGGAAAAATGAATGGGATAAATACAAAATTGGAATTTTGGCCTAACCCACATCAGAAAACTAGAAAAGCACTCAGAGAGCGCAGACCTCCACCAAGCAGCTTCGGTCCACTTTGGCGAAAATGGTCCTATCTGGCAATGTTAAAGAATCCTTTAAAAAAATTCCTGGATCCAGACGGTGATCCGGATCACCCCCAAAATTTAATCAGTTCTTCCATATCCCATGTCCGACAATTCCTGAAAATTTCATCCAAATCCGTTCAGAACTTTTCAAGTTATTTTGAACACAAATAAACAGACAGACAAACAGACAGACGGATAAATGCCGGCAAAAACATGACCTCCTTGGTGGAGGTAATAAATTCCACATTCCCATCTCACATGCAACCTTTAAAAGTATTTTTAAGCGTCTTCCCTGACAGCTAGGAAGATAAGACACACATTCCCGTGTTTAGCACGATGCCAGGTATAGGGGAAAAGAATCAGGTGGATACCACACTGTATGGTGGGGGTTAGGGAAGGATTTCATATTACTTGTTAAAATGGATTCCTGCCTCCAGGTTTCTATCTATTTGACATTGTGACCTTTACTTTTAAACCCTAATAACAGGGCAACGGAAGCACCGAGGAAACTGGTTGCAACTGCATTGCAACCCTTTATCCCTGATCTACGACATATGCCAGGCTTAGGTCTCTTGCGGCAACTTTTGCCCAAAGTCCCTGGTAGAGCCAGACGGTCCGGGTCACCTGAAAGCATGTCCCAAACAGTGTGGAAAAATTTCTCAACCATGCTTCTACGTTGCTCTGGTCCTGAGTTATGACCCCTCAAAATATCAACTTTGTCAACCAAAAATAACCTGTAACGGAAGCACCTAGGACAATGGGGATGACTGCTCTGGATCAGGCTGGTAGGTGGGGGTGGACAGAAATATCAATTCAGGAATGCATTGCAATTATTCCCCTCCCAATTCAATATCGATTCAACAAATCTTCTGAATCGATTCACCTCCTGGCCAGTGGGGGGTGCTGTGCACCTTTTCAGTGTTTATCCAGCTGTCGCCGGTCGCAGAAGAAGACATGCCTGCAGGGTGACAGAACTGAGAGCCGAACATGAGGGTGATTTAACAGCAGTTTATCAGTATTTTCTGTGTAAATAATGTAAAATATTAAACACAACAGCATTAGTATCATTCTGGAGCGTTTTCTTTTCATTCTTTTGCCGTATTTCCGACTTATTTTCTGAGTGTTTTATCGTCTTTTTTTGGCATTTAAAGTATTTTTGATCATAGTTCGTTTTTTATGGATTCCATAATTAGTAATTTTAGAAATATTGGAGAAAGAAATGTTGAGATCTCTGTCTTCAGCTGGACAGGAACTGCTTCAGGGACTACCATCAGTAAAAAAAAATGCCTGGACATGGTCTAATATAACAAGCTGTAACATGGACACTAAATGCTGTTGTTATGAAGAGAATCCTGTTGAAAATTCAAAGCCATTTTTATTGTAATTTCACATTTTAAGTATTTATAACATAATAATGACAAATACTTGCAAGAATTGTTTACTTTTATTTCTCATGAAAAAATGTATTCAAAGGACAATTCCTGACACATTTATTGACAAAAAAGACCAGGTGGACATTTATAATTATAGTGTTAACTGTCATGTTTTCACTTTTGTACTTCATATGCACAAATAAGTTACTACTGTCCACATTTTTATTTTCAGATGTTTGCTCAAAAATATGAGGTGACATACCACATATGTTCACATTGGCAACAAAATAAAAAAAAAGTCAAAAACTGTCAACAGGTACTCTAATTATTTGTGTATTTCTACTTCTTACTGAATCGATACTGAATTGCCACCTAAAGAATCGAAATCGAATCGAATTGTGAGGTTCTTAACAATGCCCAGCCCTATTCGTAGAGTACTACAAGACTGCAGATAAAAAACCCCATGTCTCATGAAGGCCTGTGCTTGGCAAAGCCCTCTCAGTCTCAAAGGGTCAAAGACCATGTCGGCATTTGAGATGGAGAAGAGTCAGGTTTTGAATTTTTGGTCCCACAGCCAAAGTAGAGATGACATCGGACAGGTCTGGATCCGCAGATTGCAGCTGTGTCTGAACCCAGGCCCTGCAGTGTTTCTGTGAGGAGCTAGAGGGCGCCAAAATGTGTAAATGTCATGACTTTGAGGATCCATGACTGGTGAACACAAGCACCCAGGGACACGAACCCCCCACCTTCGGAAAGCTCTGGTGAAGGGCTACGACATACGCCCAGCATACATGGTCAGCTCCACCAGGTGGCACTCATTGACCTTTAAGCCTTCTTCCCGATTGTGAATTTGCACACAACCTAAGAAAGTGGTAGCCCTCGCTGTGCTGAGCACAGCGGTACCCTCCTCAAATTTCTAGCTTGATTGGTTGAGGACTTTTGAGGTCAATTCCAAAATTCCACATTCCTATTTAGTATGTAGGATTCCAAATTCCTGTCTATTCAGACGGATTGACATTTTGACTTCAGTTTTTAGGCACTTGCTGTTGTTCAAAATTCTCCCCAAATTTAGGTTATAGGCTTTAACCTAGAGGTGGTTGCATGTCTGTAGGTGTTGCACAGAAGAGCCAAAAAGGGACTGTTGCTCGAAAGGCCGCATTTGGGCCTTGACCTCTAGGAATTTAGGGCTGTAACTCAGGAAAGTAAGGGCTGAGAGAGATGAAACCAACTGCTCTGCGAAGCTCTCGGGGAGCTCTACTGCGTATGTGAGAATCAGATCGTGACCGTGAGTGGAAAGGATATTTTCAAATTTAATTCCAACAGTTCCCAATTAATTACTTATCTCTAAATTGACAGATGGTTTGAGTGCGAGTATGAGTGGTTGTGTGTCTGTATATGTCAGCCCTGCAACTGACTACTTGCTAGTCCAGGTTGTACCCTGCCCTTCACCTGATGACAGCTGGGATTGGCTCCAGCCCCCAGTTATCCCGAACGGGACTTGAATGAGGAAATTACTTTAAAACAAATGATTATATATTCTTTTGAATGCTGAATGCTGTGTTTTACTATCAGAACTGTCAATATTTCCCTAGAGTTCAAAGTTGAGAGTCAAAGTTATGATTTTAAGAATCATGAAAAGGTCATCATGCCAAGAAAATATCAGAATGGTGTGAAAAAGCACAAAAAACTTAGACCCTTTGTTTTCATTGTTATAATCCTTATTTCACAGTTGTCATGATTAAACAAAACATGAATTTGCCACCAAAATACAGTAGAAAAAAAAACATACCTAAAATTAAATTTTAAATAATATTGGTCCATAATAAAACAAATATATCACATACAAAAACACATGAGGAAATCGTTTAAAAAAAAAAATGCTAACAAATCATAATTAACCCATAAAAGCTGATTAACAACTTAAAAACATTTTCACACACACAGACTTTTCTGTGTCGATTGGTGGCCCCTGAACACACCTCTGGCTCTCCTCAGCCAGGGTTTTGGCATCTGCTCTTTAAAGGTAAACGCAGAACACATGATCAAACCAAATAAGCCTTTTGCATTAAATATAAATCTGGGAAAAGAAAGAAACTCCCTGCCCAAGTTTCCAATTTAATAAAAAACAAACTTAAAACAAAGTTATGGGTTCAGGTCTAAGTTCAGTTTGTGCTCCACTGGAATGTGACACATCTCCTCCAGCAGGGAACAAAGTCTGGTGTGCCCTGCATCATGTATGGAGTGTTGAGAATGAGATCAGGTGTCATCACAGTGGCAAGCATGGGTTTAGGCGTGTTTTCTTGAGTCTGCTCTGCAGGGGATGCCTGCCCCTCTTTGGCCCTGGGTGCTTCAGGCTGGATGGATACAGATTGGTTTTTACCAGGTCTTTGCAGGGACAGATAAAAGTCTGTAATGTGGGGTCTCAATTTGTCAACCTGCATTACACATTGTGAGAGGGGATAAACATGTACCTTCTTCGGCGAGAAGAACAACTTCCTTTTTGCGTCTGACCTGGTCTGAATTTTTATTATCCAACTCCTCTGAAGAGGACACCAAGGAGGAGCTTGATGGGTCATCATCATACTGGGGTTCCTCTTCATCAGAGCTGGTAGACTTTGTCTCATGGTTGGAGGGTTCTTCAATATAGTCCTGAGGGGGTTTGAAGAAGCCTTCTTCAAGGCCTTAAGTCTCAGCTTCCTGGTCTGGTGGCCTGTCTCCTTGTCAGGAGGAGCGACATAGAACATATCTGCCGTGGTCGGATCGTGACACATAGATTTGGCCAGCTGCCTCCTTTCTTTCTTGGAAAGGTATTGGTTGGCCTGAAAGTCAAACAAAAATAATAATTTATTTCTTCTACAAGAGTTGAAATTAACCATTTTCTCAACCCAGAACATGGTGTGTATAGAATTCGAGTCATGTTAAATGTTCATGGTCCCAAATCCCTATCATGTTGCCACAAAAAGTTCCAACTTTGGACTCTGAAATTGGAATATGGAGTTGACCTTTTCCCCAAGTGCCTCGGGCCCCCAAATTTGCCATGTATACCATTTGAGTCATTCTGAGTCAAACGGACTTGGGCCCAAGTCTATAGCCTGATATTGGACATGTTAGAATCCACGTTATTTATTCTAATTTTAAGAATTCTAATTAATGAGCAGGTTACAGACTGAAAATCCTGTCCTACAACTGGATTCCAACTTAACTTTATTTCTTGCCTGAGTTGATACACTGCTCCTGATCTTAGTGAAGGAGATGGTCCCTGTCATGCCAGCATCACTCCAAGCTAATTGGAGGATTGAACACGCCTTTCTCAGGGGTTTCCCCTGTTCTCCATGGGACATGAAAGGGTTGGGGTGTTTCCTTTGAGTCAGGTCCTGGAGCTACTCAAACTCCTTCTCATTGAGGCTCAGTGCTGCTTGGCCAAAAGCTTTCACTGTTTTGTGTTCATCCACCTTGGTAAAAAAAACCCAAAAAAAACACCAAACATAATGAGTTTTCCTCTGATAAGTCAGGTATCAATTGTGCAGAATAACTTGAAGCCTTGTGACTTAAAGAAATGTAATATTTCTTTCTATGATATTATTTTTGTTATGATTTATTTTGTAGAAAATATTTAAAAATGGTTCTGACACATTTTCTTTATATGGTTAACTATGGATAGTTGACATGACATGAAACCAAGTTTTGTACCTGCATGTCCTTGACCTTGACCTCAGTGTTCGATACCATCGCTCCAGAACTACTCCACAACAAGCTGTCCCAGCCTCCACCCGTCAGTGGATCACCAGCTTTCTGACAGACAGGCGGCAGCAGGTGAAGCTGGGCCGCGTCACATCCAGCACTCGGACCTCCAGCACTGGCACCCCCCACGGGTGTGTCCTCTCTTCACTGCTCTTCTCCATCTACACCAATGACTGCATCTTAGGGGACCCATCTGTGAAACTCTTTAAGTTTGCTGACGACACCACAGTCATCCGTCTCATTCGAGACGGTGATGAGTCAGCTTACAGAGAAGAGGTGGATCAGCTGGTTCTCTGGTGCAGTCAGAACCACCTGGAGCTGAACCAGCTGAAGACTGTGGAGATGACAGTGGATTTTCAGAGACAAACTCTAGCTCTACTAATTGTTGCTCCTGGTGAGGGAGGAACCGTTGTCTGTAAGGAAAGTTGGAAATTACAAAGTAAAACCCAGTGTTTCTATATTTAAGTCTAAATAATTGCATCTCATTATTATTATTTTTTAATCTCTTTTGGGAAATTCAGTTCAAACTTTATCCCTCACTCTTGTGAAACTCAGTCACAGGGTCAGTGTGATGGCTGCTGGCTGTCCAGTGCCCAAGGGAGAAATTAGGGGTTCGATAGGGGAGACCAGGGATGGTTGTAACAAAGGGATAGTTGTAACACACTCAGTGTGACCAATCAGAAATGAGCTATAGTCATGCCATCAATGCCCAAGCCCACTCATAAATTGAACTCACTGGTAAAGCCTGATGTGTCTGAATTGATACTTTCTATTCTTCAGCCAAAAAAGCTATTTTTCAGGTAAGAAAGTAAAAATTTTCATCACAAATATTTTTGCATTGTGTCCATTGTGTTGTAGATACAATTGTTTCACTTACATAAGCTTAAGTAGTAGTTTCTCTAGTTCAGTTCTCCTCAAACTGTTGCCTCCCCCCTTTGGAGGATGAAAATTCCCAACAAAATTGTAATTATGTGTCAAGTATAACATTTATTGAAATAAACATCAATATTAGAACAAGCGTTTCACTTTTCACCACACCAACTCTGTGTGTATCTGCTGCTGCTCTCCCTGTCCACAGTGCTGAAACACCATTCTGAGTGTATCTGTGGTTATTATTATTGTTGTAGACTTAAAGGTTTATGGTTCCTTCTTCATTATCCACAAAAGTGCTTCCATACATTTATCAGAGTGGATGTTTTCTAACCACAATAATTGAATTGTTACATCCATCCTAAAAGTGTGAAACTCAGCCTGGTACCAGGGTGGGCTGTAACAACATACCTCTTTGTATTTGACATTTATTTACACAATCTGTGATGGTGTAGTAGAAGTCCAAGTGTATGTCATCTATAACAGACAGATATGGGTACCACATGTCAAAATTTGAGATCTCTAGCACAAGAACCACTCAAGTTTCTATCATGTTACTAAAAAAACTTTTACTCACAATTTGAAATCTTTCCATGTGCCTGCGGCCCTCAAATTTGCTGTGAATTCTATTTGAGTCATGCTGAGTTCATTGGTTTTGGTCCCATGTCTCCAGCATGTTGCTACAAAAAGTTCCAACTTTCACTATTATCACTATAAAGTACCATCTTTCTCATAGTCAATCATCACTGATGTCATGGGCACAGGGGGGTTGAGGACCTCCTTTCCTGCTGTGGTTTCACTACAGCTGCTGGTTTGGCTTCCTTCCTCACCTTCTCTCTCTCCTGGTCACGTAAAAATGTAGTCAATTAATGGTCAGGTAACTTCATAAGGGGATCTTTTTTTTTTTTACAACAGCTCTTGTAGAATTGAAAGCAAGTGAATATACATTGTCAATGTCCAGCGTTGATGTCATTAGCACAGGGAGATTTAAGGACCTCAGTTTCCGTAGCTGTTTCACTACAGCAGCCCTTCTGGCTTCCTTCATCACCTTTTCTCGCTCCTGGTAACATAAAAATGAAGTTTTGTCAGACAACTCATGTTTGAAATGTTTATTGTAGCAGCAAACGCATATTTCCTGTTTAGCACCCAGGCTCCAGTCTCATCCCTCCCAGCAGATAAGTTTACATGGAGACATTGAGGAGTGATGAGCTAAACATACTGAACCAATCCCTGGAGCCTGCAGGTGGATGCTGGGGGGCGGTAGGGGCAAAAAAAAACATGCACCAATAAAGGGTTATGATGCTATGAAGAGTGGAACATGTGACCTATGTGTCTCTGTGCAGCTTGTGTTGTCTGCCTGAACTAGCTTGCAGGCTTCACTCCATTTAATTAATGGTCAGGTAAAAAAAAAAATCACAACAGATCAGCAACTGAATAAACTAACCTCAAGAGAATCTATTGAATGATTGGAAAAAGAGATGTGTGTCGAGGCGGATGAGGCTTCTCGTGTCACAAATAGGGCAATCCAATGATGAAGTGATCCTGTTGCAGGAAAGGAAAAAACACATCAGCATATTTATATAACTATGACAGAAAAATTCTCAGTTTCACCATCGATTTCCATATTTGAGAAGAAGTCGGAACTCAGCTATGTTAGGAATCGTGTGGGACATGATGAGGTGTTGCTTAATAATTACCAATGCAAATTCTACACAATTTATACCCCTGTGGACAATTGAAAAATGACAAATAAAACTGAGGTTCTGCATCATTAATGTCATATAATGCAAAGTGCCTTTTTTAAAATCGACTTACCATCTCGGGTGACTGGGAAAACAGAATACCTGTTATAGAAGTTTAAGACAAGTGTTGTCAATGTTTGAATAGAGGGAAAATGATGAAAAAATGAAACAAAAGTTGTCTGAATGCAAGATTTAACAACTTGCAAACTGAAGAAAAGCAAGTGTAATTGAAATATTTAATGTGTTTAAGGGTTCAGGACGCGCAGGTACGACCCAGCATCACTTTAGAACATTGAACTCCAGAAGGTAACTGCATCATCAATTGGGAATGTTTCTTACTTGCTGTGTAGAGAGGAAAAGGTAAAAGGTCAACATTATGGATTTGATTGGAAACATTAGGAGGAGTACAGACCAGAATCACTTAGCCTGCTTTATGACAAAATTTGGTTTGTTTTTAGCTACTTGTTAGTTATTGACCTGCTACGAAATCTGCTCTGATAATTTAACAGCATTGCTGCCCAAACAACAACACAGTAATATTCAAGAGATTCAAATTTTCACTTCATCAGATTTACTAAACCTGTCAGTTCTGAAAACTATTTCATTCACCTTGTAGCGACCTTCAAATTCAAAGAGCCCTGATCTTTCCTGAACTTATATATTTAAGTCCAACTATAAAAAGGCATATGTTGGAATAATTGTATGATAATAATATAATTGGAATAAAAAAAATTTAGCTTCCACATTTATATTTTTGTCATTCTTTTTCCAGTTCTGACAGAAGTGCCATCAAAATAAGTTCATGGGCAATTTATGTGTGACATTAGGATGTTACAGGCTACTTTACAGCAAAAACAATCAAGTTTCAACAAGTTTTGGCCAAGAAAACATGATAAATGTGGAGAGATAGACTTAACTCACCATGTGCTGCTCAACTTGCCTTTCCTCACCTTTCCTGTTTACACAGGAAGTCCAAGTTTTTTGTAAATAGACAAAATGGCTGTTCTATTCGGTAGATTAAATTTTGGACGGTGAGTACACATTTGACTGAATTTGAATTTGAAGAGGTTTTAATTAGAGATTTCTTTCTATGAGAATGAGCAGCCATCCAGACCTGCAACATCTTGCCTGCTTTAAAGCAAAATCTCACTCATGCTTACCTGCTGCTTTCATTTGTAATTACAATAGTTGTTCAATTGAACAATTGCTTTTCTTTGTAAAATCCTCTCCCTAACCCTTTTGTTACCTTTAGATTTAAGGATATCTATCCTTCTTCCCCACCTATCCTGGGTTCTGGCCACTGTTCTTCCCCCCTCCGCTGTCTGACCTGGTCCAGATCTGGGCTTGCTCCTTCTATTCACCGCCTTGTTTCTTCTCCTATCTTCCGGGACATATACTGCTCAAAAAATGAAATGCCAAAGTTCCACATTACTAAAAGGAAACACAGTGGTTCTTAACACAGGTGGATCAGAGGCCTGTACTACAAAGCTGCATTTTCTCTCATGGAGGTAAATTCAGGCTTAACCATGGGGTTTCTGTCCTACAACGCTGGTTCACTTCTTCTAAGCTTTAAATCACCATGGTAACTTACACTGAACAGATAACCAGGCTATTTTCTGGATAAGAGATCGACGAGTATAAAGCACCACCGCCTGACCAATCAGCTCTCTCATAATGGCCTGCCCATCTAAGATCCAAACTCCACCCCTTTGTGTGAGCGTGGTAAATCAACCTTGGGAATGGAGCGATATCCCGAGTATGTTAATCCCACTTCATGGTGCAGGCCTCAGATTATGTGAGCCTTACTTTAGTGCCCTTTTTTAGGGAATCAGGGTATTACCATGTTCAGCGATATCACTCTTGCTCAGCTCTGACAACATGGGCACATCGGGGTTGGACGCCGGCATTTCCTGCAGCTCTTTGTCAATTGCTGTCCTCTTGGCTTCCTCCTTGACTGGATCTTCATCCTTTTGCACTGATGACCTATTTCGGTGGGTTGTGATACTTTTGGCTCATAGTGTCCTTTGTTGTTTCAGAGGGAGGCTGCCTTTCTCTATGCTTAAAGTGACCCCCTCCATTCCTCCCTCGAAGTGTAGCATTCACACATTTTATTCCCCTCCCCGAAAAAGGTGGGACCATAGTAACGTGATCTTATCACTTCAACACAAGCAAAGGATTTTCCAGCAATGTACTTGGTGTTTGGATCGCAGTTGTGGTTAACAAATCGTGCAGGTCTGAGCATGAGCTGATTGCACCATTTGTGTGAGGAATACATGACGCTGAAGTCGTTGACCCCAACCTTTAGCACGCCACTGTCAGCAGGACTTAACGTTGCTACACTGCCCATCAGGACGTCGACACGCTGTCCTCGAACATGCATGGCATGTTCTATACAGTCAATTTGGTTACAGGCTGCTGTCTCATAGGAGGCGGTGTATCCATTAAAATGTCACTTCCAGGATACTGAACATCCTTTCTCCTGCTCACAATGACTGTGACAGCTGCCGAAACTGCAACAGTATCAACTGTTGTATCGACTTCCGGTGTAGAGGTGCGTGAAGTACGTGAAGTGGACAACCTAAACAATACTACTGTGGGGGAGCCAAATTTGCTTTTGATATCTTTTTAAACCAGACAAAATAATTATTGCTTCCATATAATTTATTTCTCTTTCCAAAAAAATTTGACACAGAAAATAACATTTGATGTATTTAAAGGAGGACAGACAGTGAAATCAGTCAGTATTGATCTATAAATGCTGACTGATTTCACTGCCTGTCCTCCTTTAAATTAGTCAGCATTGATTGTGGGTGACACGTACAGTGTCTGATGTCCACAGCTACTTTATACTATAGGAATAGCAGTGTCTTCTATGTGTGTGGTAAGGAAAGAACAAATTGTGCTGCAGCAACTCTACAATCACCCATGATTGTAGACATTGTTAAAAATGACAAAAACTACAGCATTATATTTACCTCAAAGTCCTTGAACAAGGCACTGGCATCTTCTCCGAGATGGTCGATGAGACATCGGATCACAACCTCCCGGGTCCGTTGAATAGGGATTCCACTCTACAGAACAGATTTTTTTTAACAATTAATAAAATGCAACACTACACATTCAAGCAGAACTTTGATTTTTTTGGAAAAACTTCAATGTCAAATCTTTCAATAGAATTTACATTATAAAAATTTAACTGGAGTTGGAGTGTAGTGATATAAGAATAAAACAAAATGCAAAATGTTGGCATTTGACAAAGAGGAAGAAGCCAATCCAGATGCATATAAATGGATATTGTGGTGTGGTGTGCAGAGGATGTAAGAGATTGAGGGACAGAAAACTTAGCAAGAAAAAGCAAGAACTGTTAAGGAAGGCTGGATGATAGGAGGAGGAATAATGGACAGGAGAGAGTCACAGGGGATAAAGATAAGTTGTTTGAATAAGATATGAATATGAAATTACTGATGGTAATTAACTTAAATGACAGAAATGTGAATGAGACATTATGATCATTGCAGGTAAGGTATAATCTGAACAAGTGGAGACTAAATTTAAATACCTGAAGTAGAGCACTTGTTTGTGCCCGATGTCTCTCTCCTGCAGCACCTTTCTTTGCTTGAAACAAGGACAGCAGTTTAGGTGTATAGAGGTCCAACATTGCCATGAATTTTGGCTCAAGATTCAGTGTGGTGATCCTCTGAAACTCTGCGCTAACCTGAAAGAGAGAGAGAGGAAAAAAAAAAGAACTTGTGACTCAATATATTCGTCATTCAGCAAAAACCTAAGTCCATACTGAGATGAATAGGATGCACAAAGACTGTTGCATTATAATTTTTAATAGGATGTACACTCACCAGCCACTTCATTAGGTACACCTGTGCAATGTAAAGCAATCCCATACAACAGCTCTGCTCTAAATTCTCTTTTTACCTAGCTTATACATTTTTACTTTTTGTTGACATTGTCAGAAAGGTGATAATTATACTTTATCACTGAAGTCATCATGGATGGTGGTGTATTGGGGTGTATTATAATGAGCGGTGTCCTTATATTTTTGTCCAATCCATTAACATACATTGAGGGGAACAAAATATTAGGAACACCTTTCAATGTATTGCACTCAAGCACCACCCACTACAACCTCAATAATGAACAAAGTATAATTATCACCTTTCTGACGTCAACAAAAACTGAAAAAGATTGTATGGCAGAGCTGCTGTATTTTACTGCATTTGGTGATGCAGTTCTAACTCATGAAGTGCCAGTGAGTGTATAAATGTGAAACATGCAGGTTTTTGGTCCACAATATGTGTTGATCACTCTGTTGCAACAATTTCAATTACTCACTTGTGAGACATCAAACAAGGTGGGCCATCTGTCCTTGATGTCACTGATGCTCATCTGTAAGCTGACAACATCATGTCTCCTATGTGCAAAAGTTCTGCACATCAAGTCCTTGATGACTGTGCTGTCTCTCTTCTTTGACTCAGCGATTAGTTGGTTTCGGTACAGCTCTTGTTGTTCCTTACTGCCTCCTGCAGGATAGTGTGGGAGAAACACCACTTCTCCTTTCCTTGCTTTCTTTATATTCTTTGCAGGAGACTTTTCATCTGGGCGCTTGTTCTTAAGTGAGTTGCAACCTGTAATTTCCCATCTTGTATTTAAGACTGTACATCCATCCAAGCCAGCCATTACGACGGCCTTGCTCTGTCAGGCATGGATGCTTTCTGACCAAAGCCTCTGCCACTTCCCTGATCTGAAGGCCCGTGGGGTAAGGTGTGTAGCTGTACATGTAGTCAGCTAATTTTTCCATGATTTCAGATTTGACCCGAGTATTGTTCAGCACAGTACCATCTTTCACAAAGTCTTCATTGGCATTCCTCAGTACTGCCTCTGTTGCCACAGAGAAAAGTGGACTTTATTTGGCCATGATGTTGTATGAGGGCTTCCATGTGGAGACAGGACAATAGTGTCTTGTGAAGACACTGATGTGTCATCTGCCTGGTAATCTGCCACTGTGTCAGTAGCAGAGCTTAAACTGTCATTCATTACATCTGCCTGGTTTTCAGTCAAAGCAGTCAATGTTAGAACTACAGATGGAATAATCACAACTTTGATTGTCCCCTTGTGTTGAATCTGGTTGGTAGAGTGGAGAGTGAAGAAATCACCAAAGTCCTCATCCAAGTAATGCAGAGTAAAATCCTCAAGGAGTCCAAATATCTCTTTAACAGTCTCATGTAACTGTTCTACAGTGCTGGGTATTCCAGATGACAGAGTAAGCTTTTCACTCCGGTGTTCTATAATAACTGTCAAGGCAGCTGAATCCATCTGGACAAAACAGAAAAAAAATCAATCTGTGTGAAGGAAGGTGTTAGACATTTAAAAGTCTGACTTATCACCTAACACTGGCAAACAATGTGACGTTTCAGTGTCACCATTTGTTTTCCTCCCACAAAATATGCTGTCAAGGGATTTGTGTCCCCAAGTTCACTATGCTGTACCAGGGCCATTTTCCCAGAGTGGTCTAACCTAAATGCCCTAAAATGTTTGTCGTACCAGCTGTTAAGCATTTTCACGATGAAATTGACACTGTCATCTACAATAAAAATCTGTGAAATCATAACAAAATCAGGTATACCACCAGTTGATCCATAGGGAAAAATCATCCCTGCAGCTTATTTAGTTCCATGGAGTATGGCCACATTGGTCAAATTCACAGATGTTTGTGTTGGATAAACTGCCTTGAAAGACTGCTGTATTCCCATATCAAGTATGTCTAATGGAAGAGATGATATTTTTGTGACACATACCGCAGGTTTCAAAGCATTTTCTTGTGAACTGTATGCCATCATCATTTGGTGCTTTGAGGCAAGTGACATCAACACATTTTTGAAGCTGTTTGTGTGTCTAACAACTCGCTTAAAGAAGTTATGTTTTGCCTCAAATTGCATGGTCCAGAGGCTAACCAAAGGACCAAACCCTCTTATCAAATCAGGATAATGCTCCAAAAAATGGTGCTTTGGAAACAATTTTTGATCTGGGAAAACTTCCAACAGCCTGTGACGATGTTCTGATATCAGTGTGTCTAGGTAGCAAATACTTTCCTCAGTGTGAATGGGGGCTACTATTAGCTCGGTCATATCTTTTAAAATCATGAGAATGAGCCATGCTGGATCATTCAGTGGTATAACTGCACCAATAATGAACAATAATAATCTTAACAATGTCCAGTTTTCACTGGCATTCCCACCAATACTTTTACGAGAGGCAAAATTTGCTGGGATAGGTTGGGGGTGATCGGTTTTATCAGTAAATCTGTATGGAAATTGAGTGATGGACTTGTTAAGTTCTGTCAAGGTGAAGTATTGCTTTTGGATGAACATATTTAGACACAGTGCCAGTTCCAAAGGAATTATGCCTTCAAAAAGGTCATGTAGAAGGTCTGGTGGGTACCCGGTTACAAAATGGAAATAACTTAATTTCCCAGTTATGGGACAACCTTTCTTCACACCACAACAGTGTACCAAAGCAGGATTTCTCTTTACAGACTGAACATGTAAATCATAGTTCTCTTTTGTTCTTGGTGGAAAAGCTCCTGAATGCACTTCCTTTAGCTGATAGTCAGAACGGTCGCCAACACAAAACCTACAGATATAATGTCCACAAAAGTTTTCTTCAAGTCCACTTAAAAAATGCGCCCCAAGATTGTCTGCTGAAACGCAAAAAACAGTACCTCTGATATTTCTGCCAACCTGAGGCAAAAAAACTCCTTCCCTCTCCAGAGTTGAGAGATCCTTCAAAAAAGGCTCAAGAACAGTTTCATAGCCAAATTTTTTTTTATATCACTTGCTTTACAAAGGAGAGCTAAATAAATGGATGTTAACTGTGATCTCAGTTCAGGTGGTGCATTGGCTAGTACCCAGGAAACTGCTGTGACTTTATGTTTTTTCCGGGAAGTTCCAAGAGGATTGCAGATTTCAAAATCATCTACATAAAGTATAAGTGAAATACTGAACATTAGCATGAAATTCATTTAGCTTGAAATATTTACCATCACGGAAGGATGCCAACTGTGAGTAGTCTGAATGTTTAGTCAATAACCTGTTTACAATGGTTTCATTTTTCAACAATTGCTCTAAGGATTGAAGAGCAGGCACATAATGAAAGCTGCAATTCTCCTCTGGATCCAAAATATACTCTACTGGCTCAATTACACTGAAGTTTTCTTTATAATACTTTACCCTCTTAAATTTAGAAGGAAATGGACCATCAGGACCCAAGGCTGCAGTAAGAGGATTTGAGTGATAGAGTTTGTCTACCAATTCATGAACAATAGCTTCATCAACAGCACAGTTATTCTTTGTAAAAATATTACTCACTAACTTTGGAATATACTGAGTGGATGATGTGCAGATAAACTGAAGTTGTTCTACCAAGTCATCAACACATTTGCCAGAGACATTATAGATGCTTTCCAATTTTAACAAGAGAGAACCAATATTTTTCACTATTTCTCTTGAAGTATCCCTTTCACAACCAGACTCTAAGATGGTATCCACGTGACCATACAATTCCAACACAGGAAAGTCAATTTCATTCTCAGTAGCAACAGGATGCTTTGCAATCACATCAGTCTTTAAGTCTTTCCATGAATGGGACTTGTGTTTTCTACTTCTGTGTGTTGCATAAGTCTCATATATGTTTGTCTTGAAATCACACCCGTTATAAGCACATTCTATAGTTTCATGTCTTTTCAAGTGGGAATTAATATGCTGAAAAAAGTCTTTTGTACTAGGATAAAATGAGTCACAAATTTTACATCTAAAAGATCGCACACCTTCACACTCTTCAGTTTCCTGTGAATTGTGGGATCTAGACAAGTGTGTACGCAGGCCACCCCATGTCTTAAAGGAGCAAGGACAGCTTATATGAAGACAGGGTACTGAATAGCCACGACCAAAGGTACCGTGCTTGACTCGATAATGCTTGAGAAGCTGCCCCTTTGACGAATCCTCAAATGTGCAGAGCTTACATTGCCAGCTCATGAGCCACCACCTTCAAAAGAATGATAAACAGTGTTACAATACAATGCAAAAAGTCTGGTTTAATACTATTTCCATTCATGTCCATAGATTTTGGACTAATGTTTCATTGTACAGATCTATTAAAATGACACCCTGTTTTATTTACACATTGCTGTAAATTATATCTACAACTACAGGTTTCATGCAATGTGGGGAAAAGAAAGGTCTTTTTGCACATGAAAAGCATGAAAATGTGTTGTCTAAACATGTTGGGAACCTTTTTTTCCCCAAAATTTAAACACCTAATCCTTCAGTACAACATAAGTAGATACCATTTACCTTCTCTGTTTTGATGTCTTCGTTCACCTTCTCTCCACAAGCAATGTTGGTGCTGTAAAGTGGGGCTCGCCAACCTTTCTGGGCCTGAGAGCTACCAAAAGATGAGGAGTATTACAGAGGGCTACCTGTCTGATTTCATGTTTCTGACTGACATAAATTTGCAAAGTTCACCTCAAGAAAATCATATTGGGCGTTTAGGAGGTTACATTTGGCACTGAATGTTTACTTTGTACTGTAAATGACAATAATTATTACTCAAGATGAAGAAATAATATGAGAATGTTACATTTATAAGCTTTTACAACTGAATTTATGTAAAAATTAAATGAAATGTATAGCAATCACACTTTTGTGATTTTTTTGGTACAAGAGACACTGGAAGGGCTTTGGTTTCAAGAAAAACTCCAATTCTGAAATGTAACATGTTAAATTAGTTCTATTTGTATTGATGTAGGTATGATTTATTTGCAAAACATAACAGAAATTAAATTTCAAAAATAGTGTTTTATTTCAGGCTCTGTGGTGTGAACCTGTTTCTTCAGAAAGTCCCTGTGGGCACCCCTGAGGCTCCTTAAGGGCTGCCAGGTGCTTGCGGGCACCCTGTTGGCTACCCCTGCTGTAAAGCATACATTAAAATTTTTAACATGCTCGACAGAAAAAAAAAACAACCTTTTGCTAGCTCTAGGTATCATCAAGAGCTCACTCAAAAATATCACATAAAATCCTGAGAATATTACAGGTGCCCACCCCCCTCGATTAAATATGAAAGGCGGCTGAAAATCAGCAGCCCTGAAGTGTGTGCTGCTCTTCTATAGTACACATTTCACATCTTGGAGGCCACGTCTTCCCACATCTTCCTTCTCCTTTCAAATGGGGCAGAGCTCCGGAGGAAAGTAAAACGAGAGAATGCCTGAGGGGGTCACAACACCGGAGGGAACCGTCCACGTCTGCAGGGCACAGCTCCACGGACGTGGACGGCACGCAAACTGTCTTCAGTCACTCGCGTTTTTATCCACGAATGCAGCCATAAGCCAAGTAATGTGAAGCCAGCAGCTATAAACGCGGAGCTGTTACTATAAAGCCACAGAAACGCAGAGCATATTCACCCAGTCTCCCCTACCCCCACCTCACCGTGCTTGCTCAGCATGCGCCGTCATGTCTGAGCATGTAGCGCTAAAATTGAGATAAATTAGTCATTTTACACCCATTTTTGGTGGCGTTAGCTGTATGAACTGTGTGGTAGCTAAGCAATATGGTGGCTAGAAAAGTGTTAACGAAGTTAGCCAATGTAAAATAGCATGGGGGCAACAGTATTAAAAAAAAACACAGTAAAGTTAAGTGCAAGAAGACAGGGCCGCTATTTAATTAAATTTTGCTGCTTACCGGGGTATGGAGTCCTCAGAGTGATTTCCACCGTGGTGTCTCCGAGACCGTTGCTCCTCGTGTTGAGAGCAGAGTAGATATCCCAGAAACCCTCTCTCCTCCCGCACATGTAACTCCGTAACTACGCAGTTTTTTAAGTTCTTGTTACAGGTGAAAACTATTGAGTTAGAATGACTAATATTTAAAGTTCTTAAAACAATTGGTATAATTGCTCCATACTCATAACTTCTGACTGATATTTATGGAAAATATTACGGATATCTTCAAATTATAGTTTGTTTCTCAAATACTAATTTCTTTTGTGAAATAAACTTAAATAATATATGTAAATATGAGACAAAATTAACTGTTGGATTTTTAAGCATTTATTTTGATATGTGTAACTCAAATAATCACTTTTGTGATTTTCTGAGATTTTTTTGATATAATATACTTTGTTATATCCGTGATATATACTAAGGCCCTGAATGACTTTTTAGAGTGTAAACAACATCCTCAGCACTGTTATCTGCAGGCTTCATGCTCCATTCAATGTCAATTCTTCCCAAGTCTTCAGGAGCAATCAATCAGTCAATCAATCTTTATTTGTATAGCACTTTTCATACAAAAATTTGTAGCACAAAGTGCTTCACAGAAACAATAAAATGAAATAACAATAACTGACATAAAAAGTAGCAAATTGTATACAAAGAAAATAAAAGACCCCACCCACCCTTGCAATTCACATACAACACCTACTCTAAATTAATCAAATGCAGAGCGACATAAAAGGAAATTCTAAACAGAAAACAGAATTAAAAGACTGAGAAAGACTGAGGAAACGCTATCTTTAATTAAAAATGAGGAAACACTGAGCTAATACTTAAATTATAATTAAAAATCATAAGAGATTAGATAAAAATACTATAGCGAAAGGAAGGTAAATAAATAAATGAACTAACATAATAAAATTTAAATAAATAATATGGTAAAACGAAATACCCTAAAACCATATGTGTAATAAAATCAGCTGAAGTAGGATGGTAAAAAGAAAAGCAGTTAACAGAGAATAAAATTCCAGATAATAGATCTGATTAAGAGGATTAAAAATAAATAAAATGGTAATAAGAAATAATAATAACTATAATCATCTAAAAGCTAGAGTAAAAAGGTAGGTCTTGAGTTGCCTTTAAAAATATGAACAGTAGGTGCTGCCCTCAGGTCCTCAGGTAGGCTGTTCCACAGGCGGGGCCGTAATAACAAAAAGAGGCTTCACCGTATGTTTTAGTTCTTACTTTGGGTACAGTTAAAAGTCCAGTACCTGAAGACCTGAGGGCTCTAATGGGCTCATATGGTTAAAGCAAATCTGATAAATATGAAGGACCAAGACCATTAAGAGATTGATAAACTAGTAAAAGAACCTTGAAATCAATTCTAAAAGATACAGGAAGCCAATGCAGAGACTTTAAAATCAGGCTGATGTGGGCTTTCCCTCTGGTCTTAGTCAGCATGCGTGCAGCTGAATTTTGAAGCAGCTGAAGCTGTGAAATGTTCATTTAGGAAGACCAGAAAGAAGAGCATTACAATAATCAATCCTACAGGTAATAAAAGCATGGATAAGAGTCTCTGCATTGGCCTGAGAGAGAAACTGGCTCACTCTGGAGATGTTCTTTAAATGATAAAATGACTTTTTTGTTACATCCCTTATGTGCAGGTCAAAGCTGAGGTCTGAATCAAATACAACACCAAGATTTTTGGCCTGCTGACATGGACTAAAAGACAGTGCTTGGAGTTTGCTCTCCAGTTTCTCTCTCTGAGGACCTGTACCAATAACTAAAACCTGAGTTTTGTCCTGGTTGAGCTGAAGGAAGTTGTCTGCTATCCAGGGCCTGACGTCTAAAATACAGTTAAAAAGGGCATCAATGGGCCCTGTGTCATCAGGAGACACGGCGATGTAGAGCTGAGTGTCATCAGCATAGCTGTGAAAGTTGATGCTGTGTCTCCTGATGACGTCGCCTAAAGGCAACATATAAATATTAAAAAGTGTTGGACCTAAAATTGAACCCTGGGGGATGCCACAATTAACACTGTAGAGTCCTGACTGGCATTCCCCCATGTTCACATAAAACGTTCTTTCTGTCAGGTATGAATTAAACCAATTAAAAACAGTGCCAGAAAGTCCAATCAAACCGTTGAGTCTATCTAAAAGAATTTGGTGATCTACAGTGTCAAATGCTGCACTCAGGTCGAGCAGCACAAGCACAGAGAGCATTTTTTGATCCATGTTTGACCTGAGATCATTCACTATTTTAACTAATGCTGTCTCTGTGCTGTGGCCGGCCCTAAAGCCAGACTGATACATTTCACCAATGTTTAAAGTTTTCATAAAATCATTTGATTGGTTAAAAACAAGTTTTTCTAAAATTTTACTTAAAAATGGCAGATTGGAAACTGGCCTGTAATTATCTAAAATTGACTGGTCCAAATTATTTCTCTTCAGAAGGGGTTTGACCACTGCTGTTTTAAAAGCAGTAGGAAAAACGCCCTGTAGCACCCTAAAATGTAATAATTTCCAGAAAATGTAATAACGTCTGAAAATGTAATAAAATTTGCACTTAACTCAATCAAAAATGTAATAAAACCCAATAATGTAATAATTTAACCAATAATGTAATAAAATATCCTGACTGATATTGTAATAACAATTTAACAGATAATGTAATACCTTATTATATTATTGGGGATTTATTACATTTTCAGGTGGGTCTTTTTTTATTCCAAACTGATAATGTAACATTTGACAGATAATGTAATATATATGTTCATTTACAGTCCAAAGTTTTACATTTTGTGTTTTGACAAGCTAAGACTGTTATATACACTGGATTTGAAACAACAGAATGACAACTGGGTTAAAGTGCAGACCTTGAGTAACATACAGCCGTATGCACATGCAGATACTCAGGGACATCCTGGTCCTGCTGAGTGGGTGATGGACTTACCTCCTTTGGAGACCAGAATTCCAGCTCAGATGTACAGTAGCTTCTGAGCAGCACTGGAGACCCCAGGTAACTCTTCCCTAAACGTACCTCTTCACTTCACAGTTTTCCAACAAATCACTACCTCATGAAAACAAGTCAGTGACACTTCATTTGTAGAGAGTATACATAAGCATTCATAACACCTACATACACATTACATGACACCTGACATAAATATAGGCCTCACTCATAAATTGTTATTATATCACTTTTAATCAGTGAGATGTCAAGTGACATAGTGGTCTGTCATACCTGATAGTATATTATGCGATTTACTTGTAGGCTATAAATATAGATTAAATTATCTTGAGAACCGAGCGAGCACTGCTGTATTCAGTTTGAATTCAGCAGGTGATTGCCCAGGAGAAACAATTCTAGAAACAGTCTAGTCACATACTAAGGTGACCAGATTTCTTAAGTGCCATGTTCACAGCCCCATAGTTTAAAACTGGAAGCTCAAACCACAATATCTTTTTTCAGGCAACCTCCATTTGTTAACAAACACGTTAATGATGTAAACAACGTTGTACAGTGACCAATGGTTTAACGTACTGTTACTTACATAAGCAGTTACATAACAGTTTCAAAAGTAACATATAATATAACTTATAACTTGCAATCCTGAGACAGTCATTTAACAGGACGTCTCCATCAAACGAGCCAAGAAAAGATGAAAGTGCAGTTTCACGAAAAAAACAAACAAAAAAAACCCCACTGACCAGAGAGAGAAAGAGCCGGACGAAACATCACAACAGTCAAACATTCAAACATCTCCACGGCTTCAGTGGATCGCCACTGTACTGACTACAGGGAGAATCTGACACAATAAGCCCCAGGACAGAAGATAGACAGGGGCCAGACCCAAAGTTAATATTAACGGTCCCTTTATGAACATTTAGTGTCCCTTTCTACAAGTTGCATCCCTCTGTGTTTATTTTGTGTCCCTCTCTGGTCATTTCATGTCCCTTTGTGCTGCTTTAGTGTCCTTCTGGTCATATTGATTTAATATTGTTAACGTCATTGTTGTTTCATGGTCCTCTGTGTCTTCTTTATGAAATTTTTGTGTCTCATTATGATTTTTGTCCCTCTCTTTCTTGTTTTTGTCCCTGTATCTTAATAATCTGTTCTTGAAGTCATTTTGTTTCCCTTTTTGCTAGGTTTGTGTCCCTCTTCAGCCATTTTCTGTCCCTTAGTGCATTTTTTTGGTCTCCATTGGCACATTTTGTGTCCCTATGTTCATGTTGTTTGCCTTTATGGTTACTGTCTTCCCTTTGATCACCTTGTGTCCGATCTATTTCCAGTATATATCTTTCACTTGATATCTACCAAAACTCAGATGTTTAAGCACAAGCCATGCTTTCATCCAATCTGGGCTTGTAGAGAAGAGCTGTTTGAGTCGAAGTGACAAGCTGCTAAAGCGACCAGATGATTTATACAGTTTCATCACACTGATAGTCGGTTCATTTTCCTGGTCCAATTTCAGACTGGCAGCCAATGCATCTCGCACGAAGATCTCAGGTAGGAAAGATTTGCACAGATCTCTGAACAGATGAGAAACCCTATTGAGTGTTCCTAACATGCTCATATCCATCTCAAGAGTGAACCTGATGATTAATTCCAGCATTTCCGTGTGCAGGACAGGTGATACTATGTCAGAATTTGGTACATTGACAGGAGATTCAGGGGAACTAACTAAAGGAATGTCAAGAATAGAACCACCATTAACTTCCACTTCACCCATCAGCCTTGGTGCAGTGTGTCTACTTGCTGGGATCCTTAGCATTTCCTCTTCCTGAATACGCTCGATGTAGGAGGTGACAGGACCACTAAGGCTGACATAGTGATCCCCATGCCCTTCTGCAATGTGTCCAAGAACTAATGTGGGCATTTCCTTGTGGTATCCCTCAGTGGGTGCAACAATTGAGGTAGCGTCCATGCCAAGAGTTGAAACAATTAGAAACTGAGTGTGGAACATTTGAGCAGCTCGTTGGAGAGTGATGTGATCTCTAAATGTCCCAGCCTCACCCGTGTGGTTTATGTAGTCATCCCAGTTACCATCTACAAAGCAAGACAATGATGTACCATCAACAGCAAAAGGATTTGCAGCTAAATCTGATACAATCTCTTTTCTTAAAGTTGCTGGTGACCGGAAGATTCCCAAGTTTGCTAACTGATCAGCCATAGCTGCAAACTGGCAGTTTCCTATCTGGGATAGGATCAAGCTGCACTGTCATTCCAGAAGAAATTAAGGATTCGACATGGTCTTGGTGGGTATAGGAAATTAGAAAGTTTTTTCTTGTCTTCTTCTCATGGCCGTTGAACTGAAAAGATTTCTTTCTACATTTTTCCTCACTACGGGTGATACTGGTGATGTCAGCCACTGAAAACCATCTCTCTTGGAGGCCATCTGGTGTTTGATATTGAACCTTGTACTTGGACAACTTCAAATTTCTTTTGACAATGGTGCCAGGCACAACAGCATACTTCTTGGTGACACGATGTTTAGTGTCCTTTATTTTTACCAAAATCACATCATTGACATTGTATATTGAGACTGGTGTGGATCCCGAGCCTTTGAGGATGAGTCTGTCCATGCATTTTTTGTTTGCTTGACGTGCTCTTTGCCTAATCCTTGATCGTCTCTGGTCAAATAATTTTCGCTGTCTCCTCGTAGGTAAAGTGCTACTGAAATCACTTGGATGGGTCTCTCTTTCCACCTCCGAAAGATCACAGTCCAGAGGTTGCATGACATTATTGCTTTTTCTGCCATAGTAGACCTGAAAAGGTGAAGCCCAGTGCAGTGTCTTCTTTGGGTCTTCATTCAGTACTCTGGCATAGACTGGTAAATGGCTTACCCAATTCACTCCTTCATGCTCCAGGTTTAGCAGGTCGTACAATATCTTTTTATGCAACTATCGGTGCATGCGCTCTACTTTTCCTTGACTCTGTGGGTGGTAAGGGGAGCTTTGAATGATCTTCACTTTAAGGGACTGCATGAGTTTCCTCACAGTACCATGGAACTCTTTACCTTGGTCATGTTGTATTATTTTTGGAGGCCCATGTTCACTGTAGATCGAATTCAAGTGGTTGGCTATTTCACTGCTACTTTTCCCTTTCAGTGGCTTAAGCCAGACATATCTACTGAAGACATCTTGCACTGTTAGAATGTATCTGTATGTGGCTTTGCCATACCATACTTTCCATTTATTCATATCCACAAGATCAATCTGGTGTCTGGTCTGTACCTCTTTGGCCTTGATTGGTTTCAGGATGGGTTTGTTCAAAAATCTGGCCTGAAGTTGTTGGTAGTGTTTGGATGCATCTAGAACACCCCGAATCCTGTCCACACTAATGCTTGTGTAGTGCTCATTAAGCCGTACCTTTAGTTTTCTTGCCCCAGAGCCTTTTGTTTCCTCTAAGCCTTTCATCATGAGTGTTGGGATAGAGCCTTTCTGAACAACAGTCTTCCCATTGAAAAGGACAGTGCGGCCATCTTCATCCAAGGAAAACTTGTCTCTGTTCCTCCAAAACCTGATTATAGCATTGCGTTGTACTCTTGTTCGACTTGCAACTGGAACATTGAACTCTCCTTTTAACAGTTTCAGAATGACATCATAGCTCTCCTCATCCATTGGTTGTTGACCAAAGCCCATGCACATGGGCAAGAGGGCCAGGAGCAAAAAAACCCCAAGCCTCATTGCAATAATTCTGTGAAATGAATGTTTAATGTCAATATGTTTAATCTCTTCCTTGTGTCTCAATGCAAACTTTTCAAAAATGTTCTAGGAGCTGGCTTTGTATACAGACATAAACACTTGTATACAATTAATGGTAAAACTAATGCTGAACTTAACTAACATCTAATTAGCATGTAACATGTGGTCAGTAACAAAAATCTAGCCTTTAGTCTACCACTTTATCATCATATTCTATCAAACTATTTTCTGATGGACATCTCAAGCCACTGGTTCCCAACCACCAGGACTGGTACCGAGCTGCAGAGAATGAAAAAATACATAATTTGTTTTGTCTAATTTACACTTCCAGTAGATTTATTTTGGAAATTTTGCTACCTGCTTCTGTGCCTCTTCCCAGCACTGTGCAATTGACAGGCAAGTCTACAAGTGCAAAAGAGTAAAAAACAAGCATCACTGGGAAAGACAGAGTAATGAGACGACAGAAGACCCAACAACTGCCAACAAAAAGAAAGCTGCATTTAAAAGAAAAACCAAGAGTGCTTGGGTTAATTGCAACTTGTGATTCACATGCTTCAAGCCCACTGTATATATATGTATGTAATAAGAAAAAAAAAAGAAAAAAGAAAAAAAATATATATATATTAGGGCTGGGCAATACCAATTAAGTCAATTAATTCAAATTATTTTCTGTAGAAGATTTAAGAAAAACCAAGAGTGTTTGGGTAACTGGTGATTCACATACTTCAAGCCTATTCTATATATATGTGTGTATATATATATATACATATATATATATATATATATATATAAATATATATATATATATATATATATATATATATATATATATATATATATATATATATATATATATATATATATACACACACACATATATATATATATTATATATATATATATATATATATATATTTAGGGCTGGGAAATATATCGAATATTATGAATAGATTAATTGAAATTATTTTCTGCAGAAGATTTTAAAATAAAAAATTGAGATTTTTTTTCATTCACTTACTTGAATTGAAAGTTGCTGCAAAGTTTGAAAATATATAAATACTGAAATTTTACAGTTATTATGATGGTGGCCCTGTCAGGTTTTGCACAATCACTCTTGCAGGCTTGTATTTATTTTATATAATTAGATTAAATATTGATCAGCGAGTAACATGTTAACAAGCTTTGAAAATACCTCAGCTTTCAGTGTTTATTTATGTAGACAAACCTGCCTGAGTTAGAACTGCATAATCAACATTTTATGACACACAACTTAATTTTAAGAGGGAAATTCTGATTGGTTTGGGAATATATTTTCACATAATAAAGGCAAAACTTGATTCATGTCACTTTTCGGTGGCATCGTCTCACCAGAGCCCAAGCAGAGGGAACAGAGACCTCCTTATCTAGGGCAGGGAAAAGAGCTTATAGCCGTAGACACATTGGAAGGGAGACATGCCAATAGAAGAATTAATCAATGAATTATGAGCATATTCTACCCACACGAGCTGTCTGGACCAGGAAGAGGGATTCTGGGATGCCAGAATGCGAAGACCAGTCTCCATTTCTTGATTCATTCTTTCGGTCTGTCCATTAGTCTGGGGATGAAATCTGGAGGAGAGACTCACAGTGGCCCCAATCAGAGAACAGAACTCCTTCCAAAACCTCGAGGTGAACTGTGGACCCCGGTCTGACACAACATCCCTAGGAAAACCATGCAAGCGGAAAACGTGGTACAACATAGCCTCAGCCGTTTCCTTAGCTGAAGGCAGTTTGGGTAAGGGAATGAAATGTGCCATTTTAGAAAATTGGTCCACCACTGTAAGGACAGTGGTGTTACCTTCAGAGAGAGGAAGTCCGGTGACAAAGTCCAGAGATATGTCAGACCAGGGTCTCTTGGGGACTGGAAGCGGCTGCAGCAGACCAGCAGGAGGCTGATGAGAAACCTTATTAGTAGCACAGGTAGGACAGGCTGCAATAAACTCAGATACTTCTTTGTCCATATTAGGCCACCAGAAGCATTCCTTAATGACTCCTAAGGTCCGATTAATGCCTGGATGGCAGGAAAACTGAGAAGAATGGCCCCAAAGAATAACCTGTGAATGCAGCTCAGGAACAACAAACAGGCAGCCAGGTGGGCAATTTTCAGGGATATTAGCATTAAGCTTAGCTTCCTGCACTTTTTTCTCAATTTCCCAAGTTACACTTGCCACAACACATGAACGTGGAAGTATAAACTCAGGGTCATGTTTAGAATCACTCTCAGAGTGGAGTCTAGAGAGAGCATCTGGCTTAGCATTCTTTTTGCCTGGACGATAGGTTAGAGAAAAGTTGAAACGATTAAAAAATAATGCCCACCTGGCTTGCCTTGCATTCAACCTTCTAGCAGTCTGTAGATATTCCAAATTCTTGTGGTCCGTCCACACCAAGAAAGGCTGGGAAGCACCCTCCAGCCAGTGTCGCCACTCCTCCAGAGCGACCTTGACAGCTAGCAGTTCATGGTTACCCATGTCGTAATTGCGTTCGGCCTGGGATAACTTGCGTGACAGGTAGGCACAGAGATGCAGACGATTATCCTTGGGAGAACGTTGAGATAGAACAGCCCCTATGCCCACATCAGAAGCATCAACCGGGAAAGATCTGGATAGTCTGAGTCACAACAAACTGATTCTTAGAGTCTGGTAGGATTAGCACAGGAGCAGAGGTGAAACATTCCTTTAACTTAGTGAAAGCAGCCTCAGCAGCAGAGTTCCAACTGAACTGTCTTATGGAGGAGGTTAATTTGTGCAGAGGAGAGGCAACAATACTAAAATTACGGATAAACTTCCTATAAAAGTTAGCAAATCCTAAGAACCTCTGCAGATCCTTCCGTGAGAGTGGCACTGGCCACTCCTTAACGGCACTGACCTTCTCGGGGTCCATCTGGATCAGGCCCTTGGAGATGATGAATCCCGGGAATGTGACCAAAGACTGATGAAAGTCGCACTTTTCTGCCTTGACGAACAGCTGGTTCTGTAACAGACGCTCCAAGACTTTCCTGACATGACTAATGTGAGAAAGCTCATCAGGGGAGAAAATTGGGATATCATCCAAATAGACAAAAAAACAACGAAACAAAATCCCCCAGCATGTCTCGAAGGATGTCATTAATAAGGTTCTGAAAAACAGCTGGAGCGTTAGTTAGGTCGAATGGCATTACCAGGAATTCGTAATGTCCAATAGGAGTGTTAAATGCTGTCTTCCACTCATCCCCCTCCCTTATTCTAACCAAATGGTAGGCGTTACAAAGATCCAATTTAGTGAAAATTTTAACATCACTTAATTGTTCAAAAGCTGATGACATTAAAGGGAGGGGGTACCTGTTCTTAACAGTGATGTTATTGAGTCCCCGATAGTCGATGCACGGTCGGAGGGACTAGTCCTTCTTGTCGACAAAGAAGAAGCCAGCTCCTGCTGGAGAAGAAGATGGACGAATAATTCCTGCTGCCAGAGACTCCTTCACAAACTGTTCCATGGCCTGCCTCTCAGGTGCTGAAAGAGAATAAAGCCTTCCTTTGGGAGGAACAGTTCCAGGTAAGAGGTCAATAGCACAGTCGTAAGGTCTATAAGGAGGTAAGGATTTAGCCTTGGCTTTGTTAAAAACCTCTTTGAGATCATGGTAGCAGTCAGGAACTCGGGAAAGATCTGGATAGTCTGAGTCAGAAACTGGATGAACATTGTCAATTAAAGACTTTTTTAGGAAAACAAGTTGAATAAAATTTCTGGCCCCAGTCAACTACCAGTCCTGAACCCCAATTAATTTTAGGATCATGGAGTTCTAGCCAAGGTTTACCAAGAATAATCTCATGATTAAGAGAGTCGAAAACATGAAAGCTGATCAGTTCAGAACGTGAGTCAGGGAACAGAAGAGTTACAGACTGGGTACAGTGAGTAATTCTGCCCATAATGTCTCCTAACCAGGAGAGAATTAATCAGATTAGAGTCTGAACCAGAGTCAATGAAAGCTTTAACAGTCTTACAAAAGTCATTGTTCTTGATCTGAAATTCAGTCAGTGATTGAGCAGGGTCATTACAGGCTATACTGCGACTCACCACAGTCTGAAGTCTCGGAGGTCTCAGTCTGATGGGACAGTTCACCAGCAGGTGGCCCAGTTACCCACAGTAGATACAGCGGCCCTCCTTTATCCGTCGGAACCGCTCCTCAGGGGTCAGCTTAGTACGGCCCAGCTGCATCGGTTCCTCTGGAGGAAGCCTCACTGGACTGAAGAGATGGACCCGATCTCCTCCATGAAAAAGGTAAGTCAGCTGGGTTGGACCTCCGGACACCTGGGGAAAAGCGTTCCCACTGCCTGCCCCTCTCTCTTTCTGAGGTCCTTTTATCAATTTTAATGGCCAAAGCGATCAACGAATCTAGATCATCAGGAAGATCTAAGGGCGTTAAATGATCTTTAACAGTGTCTGACAGCCCTTCAAAAAATGCATTGAGCAGGGCTGAAGAGTTCCAGTCACTTTCAGCTGATAGGGTTCTGAATTCAATGGCATAATCTGAAACATTTCTACGCCCCTACTTAATTTTAACTAGTGCCCTGGCTGCCTCTCTACCTGGCTGAGTGTGCTGAAAAATCTGGGTGAAGGCTTTAATAAACATTGTTAAAGAGCTACAAATCTCAGACCTCCTGCCCCACTCCGCCGTAGCCCAGGATCCGGCCCAGCCAGTCAGATGTGAGATGATGAAAGCGATCCTTGCTCGATCAGAAGAAAAGGCGGCAGTATTGAGTTCGAAGTGAAGCTCGCACTGGGTTAAGAACGTCTTACAGTCCCCAGAATCCCTGGAGAACTTCTCAGGTCTGGAGAGCTGAAGAGCCGGTGAGGACGGAGCAGAGAGTGGAGGAGGAGTCGGAGCTGGTTCATCAGGAGAAGGAGCAGGATCACCACCACTCGGAGCGTCTGATTGTTGAATCATCTGGGCTATGGAGCTGAGCTGCATCCCCAAATCAGCAGTGGACGCTTCTTGGCGTGCAGCCATCTGCTGCATAAATTGTCCCAGGGCTTTAATCTGCTCCTCCTGCTGCGCTTGTCGCTGGCCCTGCAACTTAAGTGCACGGCGTACCGAATCTAAATCTGCTGGTTCCATGAGTGGCGAGATCGTAACTGTAACGATTGCCAGAGAAGGAACCAAAAGCAGACTCGGAGGCAAAGGCAAGTTTCAGTCCGTTTAATGACAAAAAGGTTCGGTACACAGGAGATCAAAAAACAAGGCAAAGGTACAAATCGGCAGGCAAGGCTCAGGATCGAAGAATCAGGGAAAAAGGTCAGGAACAACGAGGAATCAGACAGAAAACACTCGAAAGGATGTACACAAGGAAACAACACGATCTAGCACAGAAGGCAGGGAGTGAATGACTTTAATGCACGAGGAAGGGCCCAACAGACAAGGATCACCAGGTGCACACACTCAGACAATCAACGCAGGTGAAACAGACGAGCGAGGAGCACAGGTAGGGGAGGGCAGGAAGGAGTGATCTGGAGAAGAAACACAAGGTAAGAAAATCACAAAAATAAAACAGGAAATGACAAGACAAGAAACATGAGGCGGAAATAAAAGGGTAGCTTAACCAGGGGATGTGACAGTAGCTAAGGCTTGGCTTAAGTGTCAAGAAGTTAGCATCAAGAAATAGCATATAGCCTCATGTTCAATAAAAAATTGTCTAAAGCCTACCATCACCCAACCATTATCAACCTTTTTTTGGTATGACAGAAATCTGAAGGTATTGATGCTGAGACATTGCATACTCAGTTAGCAAGTGGTCACATAAAGGAAGAAATGTCTTTACTGGCCACCCACCACTGAAAGAGACCCTGATTGAGGTCTCCCTTGCAGGCCATCTAGTGGCCAGGATGATGTCAATTTGACATTGAAAGTGATATAATAACCATTTTTGAGTGGATATATAGGCCTATATTTATGTCAAATGTCATTTAATGTGTGGGTGTTATAAATACTTGTGTATACCCTCTTCAAATGAAGTGTTACTTAAGCTTGTTTTGTTTGTTTGTGGTTGTTTTCACGAGGTAGTGATTTTTTGGAAAACTGTGGAGAGAAGTGGTATGTTAAGGAAAGCAACAGTCATTCTGTTGTGCAGTGTCTGTAACATTGTCAGATTCTCAAAACACAAAATGTAGAACTCTATATTACATTATCTGTCAAGTGTTACATTATCAGTTTTGAAAAAAAAAAGACCCACCTGAAAATGTAATAAATCCCCAATAATGTAATAAGGTATTACATTATCGGTTAAAATGTTATTACAATATCAGTCAGGATATTTTATTACATTATTGGTTAAATTATTACATTATTGGGTGTTATTACATTTTTGATTGAGTTAAATGCAAATTTTATTACATTTTCAGGCGTTATTACATTATCAGGAAATTATTACATTTTAGGGTGCTACATGCCCGTCTAAAGAGAATAATTAAAAATGTTAAGAATATCAGATTTAAAAAATGTATAGATTTGTTTAAAGAAGGATGTGGGGATAGGATCTAAAAGACATGTTGCTGGTCTTAGCTGGGAGACAACTTTGTCAATCATTTCAGCATCAACCAGGACAAACTTCTCCAGTGTTTTCTCATTAGAGAATAAAGTTTGGGGCGTGTTAAAAGTTTCACTCTTGGTGTTTGATAAACTCGATCTAATTAACTCAATTTTACTGCTGAAGTGGGCTGCAAAATCCTCACATGCTGAGTCTGTGGTCAGATGTCGGGGGTGATTAAAAACTGGATTTATTAAATGGTCAATGGTTGAGAACTAAAAATTTAGGGTTGTGGTAACTGTCAAAGATTAATTTTGAAAAATGGTTTCTTCTTGCTTTTTTGATGGCATTGTTATGCTTTTTCATTTGTTCTTGGAAAATTTGGTAGTTAATCGTTATTTTGTTCTTTCTCCATCTCCTCTCTGCAACACGACAGTTTCTTTTTAGTTGCTTGATTTCATTATTATTCTCCATGGAGGTATTGGATTGTTTGTAATCTTTTTCAGTTTAAAAGGAGCCACTTCATCAAGGGCTGATTTAAATCTAAGATTAAAACTGTTTAAGATGCAGTCACAGGAGGAGGGTAAAATATCTTCTGGGTTATTGCTTAAAATGTCAATAAAATTTGCAGCCACTTCAGCAGTAAGATAGCATTTTCCGCACAGTCCTCTCAGAAGTGTCCCTCTGGGTAAAATAATTCACATTAAAAAAGACACAGAAATGATCAGTAAAACCGACATCTTCAGTGACGTGTACTGACAGTCCATATGTTAAAAGCAAATCTAAAACATGTCCTTTTTTATGGGTTGGATGAGTGACATGTTGAGTAAAATTCATGGAATTAATTAATTTTAAAAATTCACAGGTAAAAGAGTTTGATTGATTGTCTACATGTATTTTAAAATCCTCTAAAATAATAGCTGTGTTGTATTTTGAATGTATTATTGATAATAATTCGGCAAATTCTGATAGAAAAGAGGTGCAATATTTGGTTGGTCTGTATAGGGTGAGACACAATGTAGTGGACTGTTAAAAACAAAACAATGATATTCAAATGAGTTCAAATCACCAAATAAAATCTCATTAAAACCAAGTATGTTAGAAGAATAGTTGCTGTGACCCCACCTCTTGTATCTTTTCTAAATTAATTTAAAAAACCATAATTAGGTGGTGAGGCCTCTAAAAGTGCAACAGGTCCATCCGTGCTGAGCCATGTTTCAGTTAAAATCATGCAATCAATGCTATGTTCTAAAATCAGGTCGTTGATTAAAAATGTTTTGTTTAAAAGCGATCTAACATTTAAAAGTGCCATGTACAGAGTTTGGTGTCGTGGTGAATTAACAGATGAGTTTTGTGTGTGAATGAATGTGTATGAGATTATTTTTAAGTGAGCCTGTAGGTCTATTTGAGTTATGGTCTCTAGTTTGTCCTCTGTCAGTGATAATGGTGGGAATGTGTGACATTATGGTGAGATCAGGGGGTCTGAGTCCGGTAAAACATGTGGTACTGCTAAAAGTGGAACCATGTCCATAGTGACAGGGACCGGGGAGACATCAATCAGTGGTGGACCGACCAGCCGACGTAGGAGGGTTATGGCGAGAGGTGGAGGGTAATTGGACGTGTAGCCTACTGTAGTCCAGGTTAGCGGAGAGCAGACGGCTTCCAGCTCTGTTCAGGTGCAGCCCGTCTGCCCCAAACAAGTGCCTCCTGTCCCAGAAGGTGTTAAAATTGTCAATGAAGCCCACGCCATGGAGTCCATAGACAGAGGAAAGCCAGGTGTTGAGGTTCAGCAGCCTGCTGAACCTCCCCATTCCTCTGCCACAGGTGGGGGTGGGGCCGGAGATGAGGGCCTGGATGTGGAGCTGTTTTATTGTGGTGAAGAGCTGGAGGAAATCCTGTTTCAGAAGTTCAGACTGCTGTTTGGGGATGTCGTTGGTACCGACGTGGATTATGATTTTGTCGGCATCTGGGTAGGACTCCAGGATTCCTGGGATTCTTTGAGATGGGTTTGCGGTGAAAGGCAGAAATGAGAAAGCCAATAGCAAATGCCATAGCTGAAGCCTTGTGATGGGAGCCTTTTGAAACCCTGGATGCTTGCAGTGGAAGCAGGACATCATGGAGAGGGGCATCTTCACATTTTAAAAGAAAAAGAATGTTCCAATTGAGAATTACAAGGGTTGAAACGTGGATTTTTGTAATGATTTTAGATGAAAATATGAAAGCTATTGCATCAGAAACCGAATTTCTATCTATAACATTACACTTTTGCTTGCTCATTAACAAAACTGGAAAACACACATTAAAGTGCACAATTTCAGATAAACATTTTCAAAATCATACCTTTGTGTGCTTAAATTCTTCCTTAAATGATACAAACTCCCTAAAACTTCTCAGGTAGGCAAAAAAGCATCAGAATATTTGTTTTTAACAGCTCCAATTACCCTGCTGACATTACAAACTTGCATATCAAAATAAAAGGGCACACGCTGACCTCTGAACTCTGTGACCACCCCTGGCTATTACCTGATTGGTCTCTTCTACATTTCAATCTATGAGTGCATCAGCATTCTATAGAACAACTCACATACTTATTAATTTACTTACTGGAATTGACCTGAAAACTCCTCAACCATTTCCTGTTTGCAGAGATAACTTCAGAAAGGATCAGGACAGCAATTTTGTGAAGGAGCAATGAGACTGATGAGGACTTTCTTTATCAGGTAGATTGTTGAATATAATCACTACGCCTTCTTAACATGATGAATAATGTCTCTATAACAAGTTCATAGTGTGATTTATGAGGTTTTACTACAATTAAAAGGTAGGATCTGCAGGATTTTCCGTAAAAATAAAATATCAACTTTTTCAGAAGAAATCCTGCTCAATGTTTTGGTTGTCTCAGGAAGCTTTTAAGCGGAGAGTAGTAGGCTGGGATACCCCAGCCAATCACATTGCGCCCAGTGTGCAAGTGACTTTGAGTGTTATGAAATGCACTAACAGATCGTTACACAGACCGGTGTTCTGTTAGGCTTCCCCGTCGAAAAAAGCTACCCTCACCCCAACCCTTCACCTAAACCTAACCAAGACAGAGACTGAAGACGTAGGGCGCATGCGCAGAACTAACAGTGCATATGTGCGCATGCGCAGTAGCGCTAGGTAGCTCATCTCAACAAGTAACGTGTTTCGACAGAATATCGGCAGAGATGGCAGACGCTACAGCAAAGAAAAGAAGATGCAATCAGGCAGAAGCAGAACCCCAAGCAGACAAAGCTCGGTCTAAAACCCGCTTCCGTCTCGGGATGAAAAGCAACGTGGAGTTAGCCGTCATGCTGTTGGACAAGTAGGTTATGGATTCATTTTCCTGCTCCGAGCTGCTGCAGGGCTGTCGCGCTGGGGAAGCGTGTTCTTCATCTGCTGCTGGAGAGAATGGGCACCAGCATCAGGTCACGAGGACTTCAGGGGGAGGGGCTTCATTTGAATGTTGTGTTTATAAACAGTAACGAAAAATCCTGCAGACCCTACCTTTAAACTCTTTTTGGTGACTTTCAACAATGCAAGGAAAACATGATGGCCTAAATTCAATTTTGAAGGTAAGGATGTAGAATGTAATTTCTTTTGTGCAACACCTCCAGACATACAACCACTCCTGAATTACAGTCTATATCCTGAACAATCATGGGTTATTATTGAGTGAGATTTGAGCAACAGCAAGTGCCTAAAAATTGCGATCAGATGTCAATTCCAAATAAAATTAGAATTGGAATTGAATTTCAAGAGCCCTCCCCCACTCAGGCAAGACATTTGAGAGATGTGATTCTAACATATGTGATAGAGCTCCGTCAGAGCTTTGCAGATCACTTTGTCTCATTACTCTTAATCAACCCTTGCCTTTCTGAGTTACAGCCCTTAATCCAAGAGGTCAATAGGTTAAGGCCCAAATGTGCAGTTTGTGGAAATGACCTGTTTTTTGCTCTTATTTCCTTTGTGGAAAACCTACAAACATGCAACCACCCCTGGATTACAGTCTATATCTCTAACAAAGGCCTGGGTTCCGACACGGCTGCGATGTGTGCATCCAGACCTTTCCGCTGACGCCCTGGTCAAAGCTCTGGGACCTAAAATAGGCAGAATGTCATGTTGGGCATATCCAACACATGAGGAGTGTATAAATCCACATATCCTTTGGGTGTTGAATCTTTCCCCCCCTTATCTTGTTAAAATGTAATCATTGCACTTGGTCAAAAGTGATAACTGATGCATTTAAATAAGAATAACAAGGATTCTTTTTGAAAACAAAATTTTTCCAACTACATGAGCCACAGCATATTAGTTTAACCAAAGCCTCTCTTGATATCAATATAAATATATTAAACTTGTGTCATTCTTCTTGTTTCAGAAAATTGTTGTAAAAGGTAATGGATCCCGGGCTAATCAGGGTTGAGGATTTTGGAGCAAACTTGGTAATTAGTTCCATTTGTTTTCTTTTTTGTTTTTTTTTTCTGTCTGTCTTGAAATATGTCACTTTCATAGACTCAAAACGATGTTTCATTACTTTCTCATATAAAGTCTTCCATTCCCGAGGATCCACCACTGTGCCAGGGGTGCGCATCACCACCGTATCACCCGGATCCACCGCTGTGCCAGGGGTGCGTATCACCACCGTATCACCAGATCCACCACTGTGCGAGATGTGTGCACCTCCCAACAACCAGCAGGAGAGGACTGAAACCCTTCAACATGCCAGACACTTCGAACCAAGCCCATTTGACTTAGAATGACTCAAATACTATACACAGCAAATTTGGGGTCCTAAGAACTTGGGGAAATGGTCATTTCAAACTTTCAATTTCTGAGTAAAAGTTGGAACTTTTTGTAGGAACATGCTAGACACTTGGAATGAATTAAGAGCTCATGCCCATCATATGTAGCATCACAGAGGATCTAACGTGCTTCTGGTTCAGGAGATCATAGGAGCTTACTTTATCAGCATCAGCAGCCACAAAGAGGCCACGGCAAAGCTTTCTGTTCCTTTCCATGACATCTATGAGGCTGTAAAGTTGCAGTCCCTCTTGAAGTTGCCTGAGCATGATGGTTTGCCTTGCAGCAGAGTGCAGCAGGATTGCTCTTTCACAACAGAAAAACAGGTGTCATGTACAGAGTTTCACATCTATTTGTCAAGTAAATTTGAAAACAATTAGGTCATTTTTAACATGATTATTTTGAATGACTGAATTGCATGGCAAGAGATTTTAACATGTTTCTTTGGAGGTAATTATTGAACGGACAAACTGATAAGGTAATCCCCAAACCAAGACTTCTCACAGGGTAAAATGAAATGTGAGCTGATACTTGCTCGACATGTGAAGTTAAACAGTTTATCACAATTAAATACAAACCTTGCTATTTTGTCTTTGTTGTCATCATTTATAGGTCCTGTGTAGCCACAGTTGAGAATTTGTTCAGTGCAGGATGATAAGTCTGATGTTTTTTCAACCTGGGGGAAATAAAGAAGAAAATTAAAGATCCTCCACATTAACATGACATCAATATTTAAATAAAACAGTCAACAAATGACAGAAGCCATAGGCCCTTTTCCTATTCTATTTATTTATACCATTGTACCGCTGTTATTTCTGTTTAACTGTATAACTGAAATGTGTATAACTTTTTTTGCAACCTACCATCTTGATCAATGATGAAAACTCTGGGTCATGAACATCATCTTTGGTAATGTTTTCTAGGTTTCCAGTCAAAAGGAAATTGTAGCACCATTCTTGTAAGAACTTTGGTGCTGAGCCACCCTGTGCAAGGATTGCAGCAAATATTTCCCCAGCAGTTCTGGAATTAGAGTGAAAAAGGCATGAGCAAAAACAGACAATGCATCTTTACTACTAAATATTTCTACAGTATGAGTAACTGTGTGTATGCAGAGTCATGCAACTGAAAATCCACTTAATTTCAGAAACACGCCGGAACAAACCCTTGTCAAGGTCATTTAAGGAGTATTTTGGCATTTTCCCCTTGCCATCCTCTCCCTCAAACAGCCGAGTCTCGACGCCAGCAATCATCTCTTGAGAAAATATGGAATAAAAAATGTTTTAGCCAACCTTGCTGTACAATCTTCAAAGACAACACAACTGTCATGTTTATCAGCTAACATTAAATGACAAAGGTAATGATCCTGACCTGTCAAAAATTCTTTTTGCAAAGCACCAGCGTCAATCCCAGCCTCTCCCATGAATTGAACCTTTAAGGGGTTGACTGGGGAATTGTTCTTCTGGCACTGCCACAGCATTAGTCCACTTTCCAGGAGATTCATTCTAGACACACAGATGTTGAACTCCTTTCTGCTGTCAACCTGAGCTGCCAGCCATTGCAGAACATCTTCCTCACTGTTAATTAAAATTCATTAGATAATGCATGTATAAATTCATTAAGATAAAAAAAAAAAAACACTCACACACACATTACAGAAGAGACGTTCTACTCCAGGGCTCAGGGAATTCTAACAACCATATATGAAGTGGACTCGACACAACTTTGGACCAAGACTTTCTTATACCCTTGAGTTTGATCAGAATTAAAGGATAAGTTCGGTTTTTTGACACCTGGACCTTATTTTTAGGATTAAATACGCTCGTAGACTCACCCAGACAATTTTGGCGGAGCTCGGAGCCATTTTCGAGCAATTTAGATCCATCTGACGGCATTTTTTCTCATGCCATAGTAGCAGACGGGGCCAGAAATCGAAGCCCCTAAATTAGACATTATCTGCTGCGAAACTCGCTCATTTCAGCTACATTTTATAAATGAATGGCCAGTGTTATCACCATGTCAGCTCAACTTTGTTGTTATGGTCATCCAGGGCTTTACAAGGATGGGTAACTTTTGGTGACGTCATAGACAAGAACATGAGTAGAGCCGCTGTTGTTGCTAGGCTACACGGCTACACGGCTATTTTTGTGCAACATGGCAGAATATTTATCCGATGTAGAAGTGTCTGACGCCGACTTTGAGTATAATGGATGCCCGTATCGTTTTAAGCCAGAATATACCAACGAGGAGCTATCTGAAAGGAGGATGCAGAGGGAGAGAGCCGAACAGCTGGCCAGAGAACAAGCAACCACTGCACATCCACGAATGGGGGCTAACTGGTGGTGTTGTTGTGGACATTGCACGGCAATGGCAACAGAGGAGGAGTGCCTTTGCTGCTCAGAGTGGGACTTGAGACCAGAGGAAACACGTATTGATGCTCCCCAAAATACGATTTCTGGCCCCGTCTGCTACTTTGGCATGAGAAAAAATGCCGTTGGATAGATCTAAATTGCGAGCTCCGCCAAAATTGTCTGGGTGAGTCTACGAGCGTATTTAATCCTAAAAATAAGGTCCAGGTGTCAAAAAAACGAACTTATCCTTTAAGTCTTAGCCCTAACGCTCATGGTCATTTATCAAATCTATGCAAAGTATATTGTTTACAGAGAGCAGATTGTAGCTGGATTAGATGCTCATATCTCAGGTCAAAAGCAGAGCAACAAATTAATGAACCTTGACATGTTCTTATTTTGCGGCTCCTGTAACCCAACAGGGCTTCCAACAGGAAGCAGGACTGCAGAAAGATAAAATATCATCACTGACATGAATGAAAATGCTGCCATGACAGAGCAGTTGCAAATGTATAAATTAATTCAACCAGTCAGATTTATATTCACAGAGGTTCAATCTATATATAATGCTAAATCAGTTATAGATAGATGGATGCTCTATTAAGATGTGTATTTAGCAACATGATCTATTAAGATTTTTGGTAGCTTGGACAACCCAAAGAAAAAACAACAGCAGAGAGCAATTCATACATTTGTTTGCCTTGCTATTGTTCAGTTATTAACTATGATCACACACTGAAACAGATAGTGTTAGTGACACTGTGATGCATTAGCTGGATCTTAATGTTTTACAATTGACCATTTATTGGCCTACATGGAGCTGCATCGTGATGTAGGAGAGGTCAGACTGGAGGCGGAGTTTTTATTTTGTTCAGTGATATAATTCTGAGGTCATCGTGAGATTAGAAAAAAAAGTGGCCACAGTAGTGACTATTCGTACCAAATGTCCGAAAACAAATACCTATTTAACGTTTTCTGACATCCTGTTTATCTGCAAATAGGTTTCACGCTCTCCCAGCAGAGAGATCCATGGCCTGTGCTACACAGAATGATACTGAATCTGAATGCTAGATTGGATCCACCGGAGGGAAGCTCTGGGGCCATCTCTATGATAGGACTGTCATAATGTGACCATAGCGGAGCGTCCCCCCAGCGGATCTAATCTAGCGTCTTGCGGCTAAGCAGCACAGCCCTCTAACTGCTGGAAAATTGTTTATTATCTGACAAACAGGACGTTGGATGAATATGACCCCCCGCCACCTGCAAGATAACATTAGCAAGTTCCAATAGGTAACGTCTAGCTGCTAAATTGTTGATACACTGTAGCTGGCTGTGCTTCTAACATGTTATTAGCATGATGCTACAACATCAAAACGTCTACTTCAGCACAGACAACATATCTGATCGATTCTTACACTTAATTCGTTGAGTCCTGAACTTTTTTTAACATTAAAGTGGATTACTGCCGCACAGAACATCCAGGGCATTGGAGTGTTACCCACCGCACAGAACAACACCCGGGGCATGAGGTGTCACCCAAAAACTAGTCAGCCAATGAGGACGCATTCCACACAAAGCCCACCCACTCGAGAGGTTTGTGCCAGAAATTGTAAGCAAAAAGTCAGGCAGCGCAAACTCGAAAGCTGACATTGAGGAAAAAAAGACATAACTGTAAACTAAAGAACTGATGATAAGAAAAGTAAAAGGCTGATTATTTACACAGTTACACAAATATTTTGATTGCAAGTCATAAGTTTTTTGCTTGAGTTAGATTATGTCTCTCAATTTTTGAGTTTTTGTTTGCAATTTAAAATTTTTTGTTTAATTCTTTTTGGCACAAATCTAATTCCATATGAGTGCTTCATGATGCACATCTGTTTCTGCATCCAGGGAAGCGACACAAAAACCCCATCTCAGAAGTATGTGTCAAATAACAGTCTGCTATTAATCAGTGGACAACCGGCGTCTGAGGTCACTAGCCTGTTATTCAGCGGCTCGCGGCAGTGCTGCGTGGAGAAATACATGACATGAGTCGGTTAGTTCCTGATAAACTTTATATTTCTGAAAGTTAATGTACTCAAAAAATTCTAGGTAGCGTACTCTTAAACTGTGGTATTATTTTTTGATGGGAGTTCTTGTAGGCAGAGAAAATAACCTTTGTACTTGGTACTGACCAAATACTTTCAAAATAGTTCACTGAAGACCTGAAGAAGAATATCAACTGGTTGCTGATGCACGAGGATTGTGTTGAAATTAACCACGACTGTTTTTGGAGAGTTTTGACTTGTTTTATGGTAAAATTTTTATGGTAAACTTTTTATGGTAAACTTTTCCTGTAGCATGTGCGCATATGGATGCTAGCAAAGAGCTAATGTTGAAATGTGTGTGGGGGAAACCATTACTTCTGTTTCACGGTTAATGTTTTATTTCTTAAGGAGATTGAATGTGAATTAGTACATGTCATGTTTGTGAAAGAGTTTCACTGTATTTAAACATTTATTTTGTTTGAAGGACAGCGTTTTAAAATTGAAAATGCTGCTCTGTAACCTTGTTCCTTTGATAAGTGACTTAGCAGTAATGTTCAGGAGCACAAACTTGGAGATTTTCACTTTTATTTCATGTAGACAGGATAATTTATTTTGTTTATGATACATGATGGCGAGCCAGACCCGTAGACCATGATTCCAGTGACGAGAACTCATCTTTGTGCCAGTGAGGGCATCCGCTGCCACCTTCAAGCTGTTGATAGACTTGCTGCCTGAGCGGTAGGAGTGTGGATCTATTTTTTTTTTTTTTTTTTTTTGCTTCCTTATACGAACCGAACTGAGTCAGAGTGAACAGCTATAAAGTGAACTGGTACTGACAACATTTTTGGAACTGAAGTTGAACTTGAACTGGACTTGAAATGTTACACGTTCATACTAAGTTTGTTCATAATCATCAGTTATGGATAAGATATGATTGTATGATTGTGTAACAATTCATTTTCATTTAGAAATTATATATTTATTTTCTACCTGTAAAGGGGGAAAAGAGTTAACTCAAGCCTAAACTGAACTCAAAATAGGTACAAACCTGTAGCCTTAACAAGACAACTACTCATAGACCGGTCTAAAAAAACAAAACAGACTTATCTAAAAAAGAGATTAACCTAACAAACTGCTCAAATTAGGTGATTCTCTGAACCAAACTGTCTCTAATACTCAAAGAAAGAGGCTAAAAAAGGAAAAAGAGTGAAACACTATTATTTTTAAATCTTTACCTGCAGGGGTTATTGAACAGCTGATAGGTTCTGAATATTATTATTGTTAAATCTGTGTCTGATTCAATAAAGTGCAGGCTTTTGTATTTAAAGTACGTGGTCTTTGGTCTAGCTTTTGTGTTGTTTCCCCACTCTTTCAGAGCCTAGATCTGGTTCAGTAGTTTAAAGAGTTGTATCAGTGGTACAAGTGCTACAGAAGTCACATGTAAATGATCCAAACTGTTGGCATAGTCAAGTACACTGTAAAAATAATCAGTCAACAAGCTGATACATTAAATTTTATTATCATAGGGGGTTGTCCTATTTGTTTGTCTAATTTATCACATGAGAAAAATCAGTCACACTGCTCATAACCTTTTGTGTTTTAAATAATTAATGCAGAAGCAGAACATAGTTTAAGCTGGGAATAGAAATCAAAGACCAATTACAGCTGAGGATCACTATCTAATATCAAAGAGAATCAATGTAATTTTTATATCTCCCTGTTTTCAGGCACCCTGTCACCGTGGAAAGGACAAAACCCAACAAAAATGTAATTCTTCAGTCACAAATGATGTCCTGTAAACTGGATCTCAGAAATAACACAAGACATCACTCCAGCTTCATTCAGTCTACAAAAACAAATTCATGATGATTGTGAACATTTCACTTTGCAGACACTGGGGAGCTTTCCAGACCTGTGCAGGTAGAGGATGGGCTGTATCAACCCTGTTATCAGAGCAACACTTAACAAAGAACTGAAAATGCGGTGAAATTCAATTTCTGGAAGGCAGCATTGCAGAGGAATAGCAGTCACATACAAAAAGAAATTCATAGTCATGAAAGTCGTGATGATTAAAATGTTTTTAAAGGCCCGTCTCTTCACTGCATTGCTCATCCTTTTCCCTGTCTCTCCATCTCCTGGCCCGGGACGTTTCAGAGCCCAGAGGACTGAGAGGCAGCAGAAAAGCATCACAAAGAAGAACAAGAAATTCTGAATGAAGTATCCATAGAGATACACATATTCCATACTGGTGTATGTGTGGTACATGCAAGAAAGCAAAATAAAAAGCCAGAGGACACAGCAACAAGCTGCTCTGTATCTGAGGGGTTTGAACCGCAGATATAACACCGGGTGGATGACCCCGACGTAGTACTCCACACAGATGCAGCACTGGAAGAGAGGACGGGCTGTGAACAGAAGGCCCTGAGAGAAAATGAAGATCTTTTGACTGATTTGCCACTGTAAATAAGTTGAAAGCAGAAACCATACACCAGACAGAGCAAATAAGAACTCGGGCAAAGCCAGGTTAAGGGAAACGAAGTCCGAGGCCATCTTCTCTCTGGAAGCCCCTAATATCAGCCAGATGACGTAGCCATTCAGGGGGACACTGAGGATCATGTTGGTCTTGGATGACACTTGCAGCAATGTTAAGAATCCCAGGACACTGGGGATGATTGATGAGGAATCCTCCACAATGGTTGTGTTCATTTTTGTGACTGTGAACAAGAGGAGGACAACATCAAACACTGGAACAACATTTAGTGCCCTATTTTATGTTTGAGGCAAATTGTTTTTTGTGAGAAGTGTGTTCACCGATTTCTGCCTGATTGAGGTGTCATTTTTCACTCTAGCCGAGTGGTCAGGGTCAAAGCTGGATAGTTCCTAACTTCACTCCAAACCTGGCTGCACTCTAAACCTCCTTATACCTGGCCTAAAGTCCATGGTGCAGTGTTTCTGCTTTTTTGAGGATGCATGAGAGATTTAGAGACATCTGAGAGCTCAAAACACACTTTACTGAGCTTGTTTTACTCATATGCAGTGTTGGGGAAGTTACTTTTAAAAAGTAGTGTATGCTCATTACTCGTTACTTCTTATAAAAGTAACTCGTTGCTTTACTTAGTTACCCTCCATTAAAAGTAACTTCTTACGTTACTCGTTACTTTACTTTTACATTGCTCGACTTTAGACAGAACTCCATATCTGTTCCTAAATGTGTAGGCCTAAATAAAGTTCTACTACAGAGAACATAGCAGTTATTTCTTTTGTGCTCTTTATTATACAAAATCATGCCACATACTCTGTGGAATGAGAGCTCCTGTCCAGTGTTTTCAGATTTTTCTTCTGAAATAAGCAACCAGGTTGATAAAAACAAGCCCAGAGTAAGCAACCTCTAGCTATTTCCTTTCCTAATGTGATATATTAATTTTTAAGGCAAGGCAAGGCAAGGCAAGTTTATTTATAGAGCACAATTCATACACAAGGTAATTCAAAGTGCTTTACAGAACAAGAAAAATGCATTAAAATCACAATACAAAATAAAAAAACAAAAATAAGAAGAACAGATAAGATCCTTTCAGTCATATGCACAGTTAAATAGAGCTTTTTTTAGCCTAGATTTGAACATTGTCCGTGTAGAGGCCTGTCTCACATCTTCAGAAAGACTGTTCCAGATTTTAGCTGCATAAACTGGAACCCTGATTCTCCATGTTTAGTCCTGACTCTGGGCACCAGCAGGAGGCCGGTCCCTGAGGTCCTCAGAGTCCGAGATGGTTCATGTGGCACTAACATGTCAGAGTTGTACTTCAGTGCTAGGCCGTGCAGAGACTTGTACACAAGCAGAGCTGCTTTAAAGTCTATTCTCTGAGCCACAGGAAGCCAGTGTAGGGACCTGAGCACAGGACTAATGTGCTGGTACTTCCTGGTTCTGGTCAGGACCTGAGCAGCAGCATTCTGGATGTACTGCAGCTGTCTTACAGCTCGTTTGGAGAGGCCAGTGAGCAGGCCGTTACAGTAGTCTAACCTACTAGAGACAAATGCATGGAGAAGTCTCTCCAGGTCAGGTTTAGACACTATACCTTTGATTTTGGCAATGTTTTTTAGATGGTAAAAGGCTGCTGATGTTATTGATTTGATGTGACTGTTGAAGTTCAAGTCTGAGTCCATTATTACCCCGAGATTTCTAACCTGATTTGGAGGTTTTAGAGAGAGACTGGAGGTGACTGCTGACACTTTCTCTTTGTTTCTGTGGACCAAATACGATGACTTCAGTCTTGTCTGAATTTAGCTGGAGAAAGTTGTTTTGCATCCACACACTGACCTGTTGGATGCAGTGACAGAGTGAATCCACTGGTCCATGTTCACCTGCTGTCAGTGAGACAGATCTGAGTGTCGTCTGCATAATTGTGGTAGGACACATTATTACTTTGTATTAACTGGCCTAAAGGCAGCATGTAGAGATTAAACAGAAGGGGTCCCAGGATTGACCCTTGGGGCACCCCACAGATCAAGTCCATGTGGTCTAAGACACAGTTACCAATTTCAACAAAGTACTTCCTGTCTTCTAGGTAGGACTTCAACAAATTTAGGGCCAGAGATGCCCACCCAGTCCTCTAGTCTCTGTAACAGGATCTCATGATCGACAGTGTCAAAAGCAGCACTCAGATCTAGCAGGACTAAAACTGAGACTTTGCCTGCGTCAGTGTTCAGCCGGATGTCATTTGTCACCTTGATAAGAGCGGTCTCAGTGCTGTGATGGGGTCTAAAACCTGACTGGAAAACATTAAAGGAGTTATTCATTAGGAAAAAGTCAGTAAGCTGTTGGTAAACAACTTCAAGGACTTTGCCTAAAAACGGCAGATTTGAGATGGGCCGGTAGTTGTTCAGTACTGTGGCATCAAGACTGCTCTTCTTTAGGAGAGGCTTTATGACCACAGTTTTCAAGGCCTTTGGGAATGTTCCAGATTGTAGTGACATGTTAACTATGTGAGTGAGTGGTGGTAACAAAATGCTCAGAACAGACTTTAGAAATCTAGTGGGTAACACATCGAAGCAGCATGTAGATGAACTCAGAAGTTTTTGTGGGGCTTTTACTTGTTTAGAGTTTAAAAGCCCAATTACCAATGAAAAAAATAACCCAGAGTACTGTTTTCTGAAAATTAAAAAATAATAAATCACGAAGATTCAAGGTTTGTACCCAACAGATATGATATGGAAATATATTTTAACTTAATGGTTGATTGGCTGCTATGTCAGCTGTCATGGCCAGAAAACCACATGTCTCAGATTGTTGTAATTTATTACAGCAAACACACTGCTGACATCAAAAAGCCCAAAACCTCTACGTAGCATCACTTTATGTGCTATCCTTCCTTTCAAGCCAAACACTGTGGAAGTAGGCAGATGTTAGATTTAAGTTATTATTTCAAACTATGTTGAAAATACACCTTCAAGTCTTTAGAGGGTTAACTCTGTGGTTATGAAAAATTTCTATTCAGTACTATTCAAACTCACATGCACAAGATAGTGTTGATCAGTTTTCTGGAGTCCTGGTGATTCAGCCTTGAAGATAAAGTTCAGTCTGACACAAAGAGCCTAGTATTCTCTTCATATTCAGTTTATTGTTGACACAATCAAATATACTAAAACAATAATCCCACAACAGGCTGACATGAGAAACATGTTTTCACTAGGGTTACGAATGGGTTCACACAGCAAGCTCACGTCTGTATTCAAATATTTATTGCAGCAGAACTTAATCAGAGTTTGGTCTCTGAGCTCTGAGTTCACATCACTCCCTGCAGATCTATTTACATGCAGCATTTAAATAATCCATTTTAGGCTTTGTTGGGTTTTACATAATAATAATAATTTGTTTTCAGTGTCTCCTCTGTGTGAAAGAGTATCTCTGTGAACAAGACAAAAAGTCTTCTCCCTTACACCATATTTACGGTGCCAACAACTGCTTGTTCCCTAAGATTACCCTTCCAGCATGTCCTACCATTGTTTCATCATCAGTTTAAGCCCTTTTGCTCAGGTTAGCAAGTTAAGTGCATTTGTATATAAATATATCGCCTAAAAGTGCCAAAGCCCTGTCTTCCCTTTGAAAAAAGGCTACGGTTCCTTAATGAAGCAAGGGTGATGAACTGGTTTCTTTGGGTGTTGACCACTTCATAGTCCGTCTTTCACCAGTCTCAAAGAACTTGGTCCTAAGTTTGGAAATGGTCCAAGGGCTGACTCTAAATAATGCTGCCACTCTGCACACCAGGACACCAGCGTCCCGTTGAATGGGATTTTGGCACTTTTTTGGGGGCGCTACCCACATGTTTAGCTGTGTTCATTCAAGAAATGTACAATTCTTACAAGTTACACCTCATTGTAAAGGTGACTAATCAGGTTTCCCAACAATTCCAACAAAATGGAAAAGTTGCAAATTTTAAGTTTAAGCTCAGTAACCTTGGTCTTGTCAAGCAGTGACCCGACCATTGAAAGACCTTATGATTTTTTGACGTCTGTCTTAATATGACATGGTTTCTTTGACAGTGTTATGAAAGTACATGCACAACTAGAGGTGCTCCAAGAAAGCAAAACTTAGCCAAGGCATTTTCCTGGACTGTTGCAAAACTGCCCTGATCTCTCACTGTTAACAAAACCTTTAAAAAAAATCCTTGACCCACATCCAGATTTGGATCACAACCAAATTCTAATAAATTGGTCCTTGGCCCATTTCTGACCTGACTCAAAGAATTAATCCAACTCTGTCCAAAACTTTTTAGATTATCCTGTTCATGAACATACAAACTAACAAAGAAGAACATAACCTCTGATCATTTCACTCTGCTGAAACAGGGGAGTTTTCCACACCTGTGGAGGTAGAAGAAGGGCTGTAAAACCCCGGATGTCAGGGCAAAATTTTAAAAAGTGCCAAAGCTGATGCTAAAGTCCAAGACAACACATTTTGAATTAAATATAAATAATTTTAATCATAAAAATCCAAATCAATAATAAAACTGTAAATGCAAGAGAGCAAGATCAACAGCGAGGGAACACAACAACAGACCACCCTGTATCTGAGGGGTTTGAACGGCAGATATAACACCGGGTGGATGACCCCCATGTACAGTTGTGTTCAAAATAATAGCAGTCCCACATCACTAGCAAGATAAATCACTGTTTTTGTTAGAATTTGAACTTCTACACTGCAAGTAAGTTTCTAGAAGGTTTAGTAAAGGTATAGAAAACCAACAGACCCAACAGGCATGACGTGCATGCTGCTGATTCTGTGAAACTGAATCATTAACGGAAAGGGTGGTGTTAAAAAAAATAGCAGTGCTGAGTTCAATTAGTGAGGTAACTGTGTGAAAAAAAATAGGTGTTAAACAGGTGGCCCTTATTTAAGGATCAAGGCAACTGACGCTGCATAAGCTGGCTGTGCATTTCTCCTTGAAAAACAGAGTAAAATGGGTCGTTCAAGACATTGTTCAGAAGAAGAGCGTTCTTTGATTAAGAAGTTAATAAAAGAGGGAAAACCTATAAAGAAGTTCAGAAAATGATAGGCTGTTCAGCTAAAATGATATCAAATGCTTTAAAGTGGCAGCCAAAACCAGAAAGACGAGGAAGACAAAGAAAAACGACTATTCGAATGGATCAGGAGAATAACCAAAATGGCAAAGGCTCAGCCAATGATCAGCTCCAGGAGGATCAGAGAAGATCTAAGGTTGCCTGTGAGTACTGTAACAATCAGACCACGTCTATGTGAAGCCAAGCTACCAGCAAGTAGCCCCCGCAAAGTCCCATTGTTAAAAAAAAGACGTGCTGAAGCGGTTACAATTTGCCAAAGAACACATTGACTGGCCTAAAAAGAAATGGCCCAATATTTTGTGGACTGATGAGAGTAAGATTGATCTTTTTGGGTCTAAGGGCCACAGACAGTTTGTCAGACGACCTGAAAACACTGAATTCAAGCCACAGTACACAGTGAAGACAGTGAAGCATGGTGGTGCAAGCATCATGATATGGGGATGTTTCTCCTACTATGGTGTTGGTCCTATTTATGGCATACCAGGGATCATGGATCAGTTTGAGTACATCAGAATACTGGAAGAAGTCATGTTGCCGTATGCTGAAGAGGAAATGCCCTTGAAATGGGTGTTTCAACAAGACAATGACCCCAAACACACCAGCAAGCAAGCAAAATCATGGTTCCAGACAAACAAAACTCAAGTAATGGAGTGGCCAACACAATCCCCAGACCTTAATCCCATAGAAAACTTGTGGGCTGACATAAAGAATGCTGTTCATGAGGCAAAACCAAGAAATGCAGAGCAATTGTGGAACGTAGTACAATTGTCCTGGGCTTCAATACCCGTTGACCGGTGCCAGAAGTTGGTAGGCTCCATGCACCACAGATGTGAAGCAGTTATCAGAAACCATGGTTAAGAAACTAAATATTAGTTTATCATTCTCAGGAAAGTTGAATCATTAAGCAATTCTTAGTTTATACACTACATTTTTGAGTTTGTAAATAAAGATGTCAACACTGCTATTTTTTTGAACATTATATTTCTTGACTTTCTGTAAAATATTATCAAATTCAATTACTTTCTCCAATTTTCTTGTTTTGAAATAGAATGTGCAGCGTCCCCAATGCATTTGTGTGCAAATAATTCTTTTTCTTCTATTTTTACAAACGAAATCAAAATTACCTCGGGGAAAGTAAGCTAGTGAAAAACAACAAACCAAAACACTCTTGTAAATCAAAATCTTACCTAATCATTAAAAAAGAAATAGATACAAACCTAAAGGGTCTCCCTAACAGAAAAACAGGAGAAAACGGAAACAAAAAAAGCTCTACTATCCCCTACATTACCTTATTGTCTAACTTAATGTTCACGGAATATAACACAACACTGCTTAAAACAGTCGCTCTTCTCAGTCGTGGCGTTGGGTAGTGAGGAAGGAGGGTCAGCGTCTCTTCTTCAGCTGTCACTTTTAAAACCCCAGCCATCAGCTCTCAGCCAATCGCCTGCGCCACTACCAGATCTCCTCCACTCCGCGGCGGGTGAGTCTTTCTCCTGCCATCCAATCAGGACGCTCCACCTGCAGTTTGGAAGAGCAGGAGCACAGAGGGAGGAAGGAGGAAAAGGAGGAAGGCGCTCCTCCACATAGGCCATATAACAACAAATAAATCAATTAATGACACACAGTTGAAATAAAATTTATTCGAGGAATTTTGAGGTTTACTCACCTTTATAAACACACTGCTATTATTATGAACATAACTGTAGTACTCCACACAGATGCAGCACTGCAAGAAGGGATGGGCAAGAAGGCCAAGAGAGAAAAAGAAGACTCTCTGAAACTGAAGTGAGGATGAAATAACAAAATTCAGGAGCCATATAGCAGAGCAAACAAGAACTCAGACAAAGCCAAGTTTAGGGTAAAGAAGTCCGAGGCCATCGTCTCTCTGGAAGCTCTCAATATCTGCCAGATGACGTAGCCATTCAGGGGCACTCCGTGGATCATGTTGATCGACATGGACAGCGACGGTAATGTTACAGTAGACGTCGAACCCAGAAGTGCCTGTGGCAGTGGTTTTCATGGTGTGACTACAGAGAAGACGAAAAAAAAGAACAACTTTTGGAGCACCATCTAGAATCATTGATTTAACTCCATACCATTTGGGGCTAAATTAAACCGAGGATTTCCAAACTATTTAACCTGCAAAACCAAAAATCACAATACCAGTGAAAGAAGACCCAGGAGCATCATTTCAGCATTAATGTTTCGAAACAGCATGATCTTAGGTGTAAGATGAACTCATTTAGTGCTTGTGCCTTTACAGTTATCAGTAAATTATATCACATAAATTCATTTTGTTTCTTCTTTTTGTTTGTTTGTTTTCTGAAAAGCATTTTGCAACCCACTGAGGGGTTCTCAAAAAAACATTAACAATGATCATGAGTAAGATTTTATAAGAATTTTCTTGGCCCATGACATGGGCCTTCACCAACTTTGGCCATTTGTTTTGAATATGGACATCAGGATCCCCCATCAGGATCAGAAAGGTCCTGGAGAGGCGTCGTTACTAAGTCCTTCTAGTGACAGCAATGGGCCTTCGGTTCATGGACAATGGCTCACAGTTTATGCATCTGCTTCATCAGGTATCTTGTGGTCCATCTTGCTCCTCAGTGGGGCAATTATGAGGCTAAACTGCTAAATATCACCTAGCATCAGTGCCTTACTATCTTCCCACTCTGATTTAATGACAATCATATTCACTAGTGCCATGGACCCAGAGCAACTCCACCTCAAAAGGCCCAAAATATCCATTTAACCTGGAGTTACATTATGAAACCACAGTTCACATTATCTTTATAGGCTACACTCAAATGTTTAACTCATTTAGTCAATGGTTGGGGGAGTCAGGATTGTACCCACTCCAACTAAAAAAAGTTTTCTATTGAATTACACAATATAGGCCTCAAAGCATGTTATAACTTTACATACATGTGAGGGAGCTGGAAAACACCTCCCTCACTGAGGTGAAAAAAGTCTGTGCAATATTGTGTTTATGTTGATTATTATTCAGGATATGTGTTTTTGTTTATCTTATTTCATAAACACCCTACTGATATCTCCTCTCTTCGAGGTCACCTTCTTGTGGGGGCGTGTCTGCATGGAGTGCACACATGGGGATGCAGCCAACAGGTCACAGCAGTGGCAAATTACCTTGTTAGGCCTGGGTAGTGATCAGAGCAGAGAGAAGAAGGGGAGGGGTGAAAGTTATTTAGTTATGTTTAGCTTTAGTTTGGGATATTCTGTGTTATTTAGTTACTTTGGGTTAATCTGTATTTATTTAGCATTTTTGCGATGGGTTGGTAAAGTTGTATATATGGGTAATCCATGTAGATATTAGTTTTTGGATAGAGTTGTCACTGGAGGAGAGAGTGAGGTAGAGATGCAGGTGAGAGAAAGAGGGAGGAGGGGCAGGTCGAGTGTGCTGCAGCTCAGCTTAAAAAACCAGCTGCACCTGGGTCAGTGTGTGATTGTGTGTGGTGCCCTGCAGTCTGCTGCATGGAGGAGGACCATGTTGGGAAATGCTGTTCAATGGAAATGGACCTATTAAAAAACATAGAGCTCTGAACCTGCTGTCTGACATCCTTCATTGCACCTTCATGCTGAGGATCTTCACTCCCGCTGGTTTTCATCCAGTTTAGAGGGTTTTCCACCAACAAAACCTCACAACATACAAAGACATTATGTCTTTTAACTCATGTGCATTTATGTTATGATGAAGAAATATGTTTTTGAGCTAATTTGTGATTATAGTAGTGTAACTCTGTAAATCTAAATCATAAAAAAATTATGAACATTGCTTCATCTCAGTCTTTGTCAAACTGTAGAAATGACACAAATTGCTGATGTTTAATGTCTTTCAATTAATCGACCTTATTTGAGCCATTTTATGTACTTCTGTTTGATAGATGTATAGATATATTGTTACGTATTATTCTTGCAATATATCAAAAAAGGCAGTATCACTGTATTGTCATTTTTGTATATATATCACATCTTGTATCACATTGTGAGCTACCCTGTGATTCCTTGTCCTCCTGTGTAGAAAGTTCTTCAAGATTTTTTTTGCCATTTTTCCAGGTACATATCTGCAGCACACGTCTAAAGCCTGACCCATCAGTTGAGAAACAGTGCTTTGAAGCATTGCCAAAAGATGCATATTGTTCCTTAAATCTTCAACTATCCGACTCAAACCTACCTGGTCATATCACCGATCCAAAGTTCTGGTGATACAAATTTGAGGAGAGAATTTAATCTGACACACAGACTTGCTTTGCATGCTCCTCAGTGCTTCACTTGTTGCATAGTAACCTGACTGTGATTGTTGACTTGTTTGGATTGCTACTTGTCAAGTGTAGAGGGGGGGCGGGGACAGTCCCCAACTGGGACATATTAGTGTTTTTTGATATTTGTAGGGACACAAGGCCTGATGTCAGGATGCCTGCGGCAAAATTGGGACATCTGATCACCCTAAGTTAAACACATTTTCCACTGTCTTTGGGTTTTATTCTCTACCAATCTGGGATGCAAGTGGTGCTATCGCTTGGCATCTGGCGCCCCAAGCATTTACCTATACTGCCTATGCTTCAGGCACATACTTCAGTAACTTGAGAAGCATTTCACATCAATTCGTCACTTAACAGACATCCTTCAAACTCCATCTATGTGATGTGTTTGATCTGAACCTGAACCTACTGGAGTTCTGGGGATGCAGCACCAAAGTCACATGGAGCCTTGCATGCTCTTCATACTTCATATTTGCCATTTGCAGACTCGTGACTAACGTGAAGTCACTTAATTCTGTGAATTTTGTGATGTCAATAGACTATAAAGCATTTTAGCCAATTATTACAGCAGGGATTCATTTTTGAGCCACTGAAGAGGACAGAGAGTATCATTAATAAGTCACTGAGTCCTTTCGATTAGTTTGGTCACTTTAAGAAGATTCACAAACACATAAACAAGTGTAGACTTGCTGAAATAGCTGCTGCGCCACAGTCAGACAGTGTGTGGATCAGCTGTTTATGCTGCATTTCCACTGCTTGTCCTACTTTTGTTCAGAACGTAATGGTTTGGAGTGACAAGCCCGATCTTGCATGCATTTCTACTGCCAACATTAAAGAAGGTGTTCACTTCTGAAGAACTCCATGCAGCATTGTGTCATCATGAGACATTCTTTGTTGTAAAAATAACTAGAAAAATTGCATTTCTTTGCAGCAAATGCGTTGAAATGCTGAGTCTGAATGCAGAAAATGTGAAATGAAATAGCTAAAAGCAGTGTGAACAAAGCTGAAAATGTGACATAAATAGTTGAAAAAATTGCAGAAAGCTGCTGAAACTTTTGCCCACCCTGAAGAGGTTGTAATCAATGATTTAAAGAGTTAAATTTGTGAGGCCTAAAATGACAAAGTGTAACGAATTCCAAAAGTAACCAAAAGCAGACTCAGAGGCAAGTTTCAGTCTGTTTAATCAGAAAACAAGGTTCGGTACACAGGAGTTCAAGCGATCAGGCAAAGGTACAAAAAGTTGGCGGGCAAAAAAAACAGGAGTAGAGGATCAGGAAGAAGGTCAGGTATCACAAGGAGTGAGACCGAAAAATGCTCGAAAGGATGTACACTAGGAAACAACCTGATCTCACACAGAAGACAGGGAATGAATGGTTTAAATACACAAGGAAGGGCCCAACAGACAAGGATCACCAGGTGCACACTCAGACAATCAACGCAGGTGAAACACATGAATCAGATGAACGAGGAGCACAGGTAGGGGAGGGCAGGAAGGCGTGATCTGGAGAGGGAACACAAGGTAAGTAATCACGAAAATAAAACAGGAAATGACAAGACAAGAAACATGAGGCGGAAATAAAAAGGGTAGCTTAACCAGGGGATGTGACACAAAGACTGTAACCAGTCGCAGAAGTGTTAAATAAGTTATCATATATGCATTGAAAAGAAAGAAAGAAGTAAAGTTATATGTGAGTGAAAGGTTGAAGGATTTTGCGACATACCCGTCGCTCTGAAGCTCACTGAATCAAAATGATGTCAATGTTGAGTTTGAAACAAACTTCAGGTGAAAGAGGAGAAGTGTTCCGATGTGTTGATGTATAAATCATGTCTGTGGAGCAAAGTTTGAGGATTTAATGGCAGGAAGATTGGGCAGATTTCTTGAAAACCAAACAAAGCCGCTGTCTCATCTTGGTGCTTTCAGTGCACGTCTGTTTGCCGACACTAAGCAGGTCAAGCGGGAGGCGATGGTGTTAATGCACGAATCACATGCAGACTGAAGGCGTTGAGAGTTTGCACTGATTGCATGACAGTAAAACAGCCTTCATTGTGCCAAGAAAAATAATGACACTGTGAGTATCATAAAGAACCCGACCAACAGAGTGATGTAATTTGAAGTCTGTATGCTTAAAAACATGGACACCACATCGAGTTAAAAAAAGGGCTTGAAAGAGGAGCGATCGCACGTGTCAGGCAACATTGTAACACTGAAGCAGACGGGGCAGATTTGGTCACAGCTTCCGCTCTGAAGCTCTCTGCGTCAAAGCCGTCCCTGTTTTCGGTCTGAAAACATGTTTATCTGATATAGGACACGTGCTACTACGTTTTGATGTATAAATCATGTCTATGGAGTCAAGTTTGTGGAAGTGATGGCAGTTTTTCCGCGAGAATCTTGTCAATATCAAAAGCCTGAGCACCGCTCTGACTGGTCGCGTGACACGCTCTGGGAGTTGAGACTTTTTGGCTCAAACATGAAAAGTTTGTGCAGCTTAAACAGCGAAATTGGTAAAACTGTAGAAGATAGAAAGCTGAATGCCTGTGAAAATCGTGGAAAGGTCTGTGAATATTAAAAATGAAGTAGTCTGTATGTGGAAGTATGCAGAGTCTGTAGGATCTCAAAGTTGGAGCAGTTTAAGGAGGAACTGAGGAAATCTGCCTTTCTTCTTAATGTAATAAAAGTGCTGAAAATTTTCAACAGCAACAACAGGCTTTGAAACCTGCTAATAAAAACTGACAGAAGAAGAAGAGGAAGTAGTTTCCTTCATGTAGATTGATATATTGCAGTGATATGTCTATTAACAAACATTGCTGATTGTTAATGTATTGAAGTGAAGATGTCATGAAATGGTAAAGCTATGCTGAAAGCGCCCTCTGCTGGAACAAATTGTAAACAACTCCAGATAGCCTTAAGTGCAGAGCGATGATATTTACAATTGGAACGGTTCATTACTGTTGAAATGTGAGGGTCATACCCAGGTTGTAATGAATGTTCAAAATTGTGGTATGAATTGACAGATCAAATATACTGTATAAACTGTGCAATTAATGAAAATATTATTTTTGTTGTCCTTCATAAAGGTCCCACTTTATCCTCACAGTTTCTTCTATCCATCTATCCAGTAGCTACAACAAGGACAGCACTACAGAGTACAAGCTTCTCCACTCAGATGACTGGAAACTCTATCCATCCCCATCTCTCAGGAAGAACAGTACATCACAGTGTCCTCACTCTACACATCCAGCCAGACAATAATAGAGCTGAAGTTCAAACACCTGCAAGAGCTGAAGAAGGTGTTCTACCATGAGTGATACCTGGCACCAGCTACAGTCAAGCAGTCATGCACAGTTTAGGGAGTTTATATGACCGTATATATGAAGTATTGTATTATATTGCAATGCATAATGCGATAGTATTGTAATAGAACATGCTTTTGAGATGGTTTTACCGGTTGAAAGGGATGAGTTTTTTAACACGGTATTGAGTGTCACAAGTATGAAATGCAATTTGAAGTATTTCCTGTATATAAATAAAAAATATACTTGGAGTATGAAATAATGTCTATGCTTTGCACAAGCTGGCGCCGATCTACTTCCAGGTAGAGTGTGTGGGGCTGACAACTTCCGGTTTGAGACAACTTTCGCACCAACAAAAACCAAAACTATCGAGATAGAGAACAAGCAAGCTAACATTTAAAAATGAGTGGAGTGAGAATTAAAGAAAGGAGACTGACCTATCAGCGAGTAAAAGAATCATCTTTCCATTGTTGTGCGCCGCATTGAAGCAATTCCTGACATTATAACTCTATAAGTTTTCATACATTTCCTGTAGATGCCGTGGTGCGAGCTCAGTGGCTAATCAAGACCCGTAGGGCTAGCTTCACCCCCACTATAAACTCTTGTGTGTGTAGCCGTCATTTTCCACCAGAAGACTTAGTGGTGACAACTGGAGGACTAAGAAAGCTACAGAAGGGAGCTGTACTGCTTCTCTTCTCCTGGAATGAGTATGCTGTACCCACGCCAAGACCGAGTGTGTGGGAGCGCCGACCGAGGGCAGGGAACCCCAGATATCACTGCAGAATAAAATCATGTACAATCAGTGTTTGCTAAGTACATCTGAGCCTTTCTGAGTCCCAAGGTTGAATCAAGTCCAGTACAAGACTTTCTGAAATACAGAGATGTGCAATTATAGGTTATCTTATTATCAGGCATGAGAGGCAGGTAGTTAAAATTTGTCGGTACTGGCTGAAAACAATCCATAGTGTGTATCTGTAATCAGAAATAGTTATAAAACAATGACAAGGAACATCATACAGTAGAACAAGTTTTTTTTTTTTAAATTGTAGTACTTAAAGTTTGCTGATTACTTATATTTACAACTATTTACATGTGTGACAACAGACAATGTTATTGTTGGCCCAGCTATTACAAAGACAACTTGCTTCCACCTTTGGCAGTGTTGTAAATAACAGAAACACAGGACAGTTATTTTCTATAATCATTACATTTTGCAATCAGCATTTAATTTATAATAGTGGAGAAACACAATAAAACACACTTAAAAATACAGTATTTGTCTTCTTTATGTGCTTTCCTTAAAAGGTCACCTTAGCCTAGGACTGGGCGGTATGGTCATAAGACTATGTCTCAATTTTTTGGTCACATCACAATACATGTTATGCATAACAAAATTCCTCCTCAAAAGCTCTTCATAGATGCAGCCAACATAACCAAATATCAATAATTTGACAAAACACCTCAATATCAATACTGTACTAATAGTAATGTGGGGATTAGTGTTAACAAAAGTCAAAATAACCAGTAAATATGGATTCTAAATAATTAAACTTAATAATACAAATTTTATACAATGTTAATAGCCAATAACTGAAAACTTTTATCAGTGATATTAAACATCAAAGCTTCCCAAGATTCTGTATCGAATTTAGAAATTCTGGTATCATGATACTGCTATTAGGGATGACTATTTGTTTTCTCTCATACTATTGTAATTTTTAATTATAATGAGGCGCAAAGCTCTAGTTCAACATGCAGACTGTCCACTAGAGGTCCCACTTGCACAAATGTGTGCAATCAAATAGGATATTATACTGTTCACTTAGATAACTAGGATAATTGATGTAAGGTTGGGAAATATATGCAATAAATATCATTGTCATATGTGTCAGTATATTGTTTTAGGTTTTTTACGTCGTTATATTATGTTACGGGCAGGTGCTGTTTGTTCCTATTTTAAAACCAGGAAAAAGCTGCATTACAGCAAATTATATCATTTTCTGAGCTTATTTGATAAGTTGATGATTATTAAGTTCAATGTCATCGTATTAATATTTTGTGAAAGTATGAGTACTCATCCAAATAATAGTGTTGCAATATCAATACTGAGGTATTTGGTCAAAAAATATTGTGTTCATTGATTTTGTAGCCAGTCCTTTATTCTGCTTTCTCAGACTGTGTTTGTGTTATTGAGCAACCTCAGACTTTAAAAGATGGAAGTTACAAAAAAACACAAATGAACAAGGGACCCTATCAGGAAATCATTGAGAACTGCCTTCACACTGCCAAATAATAAAAATAAAAATATTTGTTGTATGAGGATGTCCTTCTGTGCAAAAACGACAAGATCACAGCACTCCATCTCTGTAAGACGGAGCTGGCCTTGCACCTGCCAGTAGTAGCTGTGAGTGTGCTTTAATCTCAGTGAGTCACTCTGCATTTTTAGGTAGCTACAGTCCACATAGCTCTTAGTGCTGCAGCATTTCACTTCCAGCAGTCTGTAGGGTGGGCTCGCAGTCGGGTCAAACACCAGACCATCAGTAGATGTGCCAAAACGCATCAGGATGGATAACAAAACCACAAGGCCAATAAATCCCCTTTTCGTTGCAGCTGTTTGATCCACTCCATTGTAAATTCGTTGTGCCAGGTTTTCAGCTGAACTCTGGCCTCTGACATGGCATATTTCCCTGAATCTGGAAGACGTAATTCTTGGCCTCCGGAAAAAGTGCCACTCCATGGTGTTGCTCTGCTCCTAGGTGGCAGCCTCTATCTTCCTCGCCATGTCTAGTGTAGTGTGAGAGAACTGAAGATGAAGGTGCTGCTGGTTACTGCAGACAAACTGGCAGTTAGTAGGCTCCAGCCTGTAGCCATCAACAACATTAGCACTTAACTACCACTTGCTAATTAATTAAACATATAATTGGACCCTGCTTAGATTACATTAAACAGGACAGAACAGCAGCCATCGCAACCAGTTTCTGTTTTTTCCATGAAAGCTAGGTATAGGTCATTTATTTCTCATTTTACAACCCATTAGTGCAAAACGAAGAGAAAGATGTAAATTACCCATCCATGCACACAACTGTTAGCTTTCGCTGAATATTAGGGTTGTTAGCCATATTGCTGTTGGGCAACCTGATGCACAACGTCTGCTAGCTGACTGTATAGATCTACAGCCTACCTACGCTAGCCACATTGAAACCCCAAAATGTGAACCTGGTTGAGGCTGAAAACCACTGAACATGTTCTTTTGTATATATTTCTCCATACTCTGAGATCGCGAGGCTTCTCACTCTTTTTCATGGCCTGTAACAGGTAGCCCTAACACCCACTCTCCCTGAAGGGTCTTTGTTTGAATCTGTGGAAAAGTGGACATAATATATGTTATGCATAACGTCACACACAATCTTACATCCTTAAAATATGTCACACAGTATCAAATAACGTGTAAAAAGTTTGATGAAGTCTATCAAGTTGTCAAAGTTGGCGTTAGCCGGTAACATTAGCTAGAGCTAGCCTGCTGGCTAGCTAATGTTAAGTAACTTACCTTCATAGTTATCGATGTAGCTTGAAATATACATCCTAAATCCCTTCTCCTTCTTACTCCTCAAAGCTGAGCTCCCCGTCTGTACCAGCCTGTGAACATCACTAATTGTGATTTTCGGCAGGTCTTGGAGACAACAGGTGTAAAACAAAGGCCATTGTTAATACTGTCTCATGAACTGGAAATGTTTGTGCCCACAGTCCGTAAACTGGAACTAGTAATACGTCATCCCGTGCAACTAGCCTATAGGCTGAGAGTGGAGGTCTGCTGCTGGCCTGTTTGGGGGGGGGCAATTAGGCCTTATGTAAATGTTGTTGCTGATGAAGATATGCCCATTGCAGTTGTTGTGTGAATCATGTAAAGGCAAAACAGTTAGTGTCTTTGCTCTGGAAAGATGCTGTTATAGAAGAGAATCCCTGCAAACAATAGTGAGAAAAGGACGGGTGGGCAAGGGGGCAATACTGTAGTTGTGTGTGCTTTGTGTGTACACTGAGCAGACACCGGCTTTGTGGTGCAGTGTGTTGTAGTCCTGTAGTTGGCCCATGGTTTGATGAAGTAGGTGGCAGTGTGTTGTGACAACAGTGAGCAGGAATTGGCTGTGCTAATAAAGTGTAAAGAGGAATTTAAATTGAGGTGGTGTCATGTAGTGAATGGTAGTAGACAAACTGTCAAGTCATTAAGCGTCTTTATTCAAAGTGACGCCTTGGTCAGATAAAGACAGTGGAAAGAAAAGTTGAGATGGAGCCCACAGCAAAGCACAGCACACAGATAGAAGAACAGCATAAATACAGATACAACTACAATCAGATAAAAGCCACACAGAAGACATAAATATAAGTAAAATGTAATGAGCATGGACAGTAGGTACATGGAGTTTACACAGTGTAGAAAGTGTCTATAAGTGACGCATTCTACTTTCCTTTCTCTTCCCCTTTCCCTTTCCCTTTTCCTTCTTTCAGGCCAAGTCTGTCTTCCTTGTCCGTTTGTTGTGCTGGAGTCTTGTTAGCACTTTCGTTGTCCCCTTCACAATGTACACTCCAGCTGTTGTCCCACCCGCAGTCCCAGTCACCCTCTGTCTGGGCATGTTGTTCTGCTGGCAGTTGCACATTGCTGTCTTGCTGTAGATTTGCATCACCCTGGCCCTGTGTGTCTCCCTTCTTTGGTTCTGTTACAATGTCCGCAGATGTAATCATGGTGCCTTTTGATAGTGGCATTTAAAAAAAAATGGCAGTTTTACAAATTGTTGTGAGAAGGTGTTCCACAATGTTTGGGGGGCTATAGTAGTCCTCGCTGTCATTAGCAAATAGCTGGACTATTCCAGGCTTGTCTTGGGTGGCAGCAGTACCCATGACACTTAGGGTAGTGGTAGATGTGGTGTCCTGTGGAGAGAAAAAGACCAAGCCAAAAATAATGTGATTAATGGCAAAGTGTCACAGTTGAAAGGGACTGGTGCTAATAGTGATATTGAAGAAATACCTGCAAAGTGGAGTGAAATGTGGATTGTACTGTAAACCCATAATCGCTGTCTTTAGCTTTCACATGGCTGATGGTGTACGTGCCACCCATTGTCAGGCTCCAAAGGGCAGCCTCCTTCCAGAGGCTGACAGCCACAGTGGTGCCATCTTAAATGGAATGTAAGCACAGAAAAGGGCACATTAATAGGGAGAAAGTAAGTGTAAAGGACTGACATAATCATCTGTATGTCGCAACAGATACACACATTATACCATTGTGCAACATGGAAGCATGCACTCAACATGGTATAGAAGAAGCGTGAGGTGTGAGAAACGGTGGCCCGAAGTGGACAAATGTGTAGAAAAGAAAGTAGTGTAAAGACAGACACTGATAGTGAGAAAGTAATATAGAGGCTTATAGAAAGTGAGATTTGTAATAAGAAAGGCCAGTGTATTAGAAGTGGGTAGAAAATGAGAGGTGGATGAAATATGAAAAAATATTCAAGTGAGTGCATTTTAATAACATATAGTGCATGTACAGTAATGGAGAGATAGCACATAGGCACTGCATTAAAAAAGAAAAGGGGAAGCATGTATGTGCAAAGGTCAGGGAAAAGATGTTGAAGGAGAAATGACATCTGTGAAGCACCAGAGTTCATCACATGAAGTGTCAGGGAAATGGCAGTGAAGGCATGGATGCCTTATGTTGTGACATACATAGCAACAATCAAGCAGGGGAGCGTGACATGATTGTGTTGTGTACCAGCTGATGTACAACAGTAAAGCAGAGGCCATTAGACGGGGTTGTGCAATCAGCACAGACAAAAACACATAGATGAACAAGCATGAGCGAGTCTTTCTATGGACAGAGGGACTGCCTTCTTTAGTCTTTCCAGAGTGTGAGATGAACATTCATATCTGGTGGAAGGAACCTTAAAAACAAGCTCTTCATTGTCCTTAGAGGAGTGCAACAGTGCACTAGGACACAGACAGACACACACCCACAAAGACAAAGTTTGTGTGTGCACATGTGCGAAAAAGTTTTGTCAATGTGCAAAAAGTAAACAGAGGGTCTGTTATGATTCGGGAAAAGTGGGATGTAAAACACAAGGTGACTGGCAATTTGTCCAGAGGATAACCGTGGATTGGTCTTGCAACCTGGAGCAAGCATGTACTACATGTGTGCTGTTCCCTGAAAAAAGTAGTGAAGATGCATGTAGAAACTGGAGGGATTGAGGGGAGGAGTATCTGCCAGAGAGAGAAGGACCCTGGAATATGATGGAGGAGAATGAAGAGGAGGAAAAAGAGACAGTGGAGTATGACACTTGGCAATGGAAGACAGAAAGTGGTGAAGTCCTGAGTGCCGTTGAGCCCTAAGACAGGTCATGATGCTGTGGCCAGGAGTAGGAGGCCTGCATGTGGTGTGGATGTGATTTCCCTTGAGCAAAACTGGCAGTGTATGAAGTGCTGCAGGAAGCAGTAGGAGAGGAAGGAAGTGAATGACTGAAGAGACCTAAGTAAGCTGGAGCTGCTAGCCTTCCTGGGGCTGGGGATGTTATCTGTGTTGATGATGCACAGCATGAAGCTGGCATAAGTTTAAAGAAATTAAACACCAGAAAACAGTCATAAGGACAAGAAATGGTAACAAGTCTTATATCTATGGAAAGGGGAACAGGTAGAGAAGATATGAAGGAGTGCAAGTAAAGAAAACATAAATGCCTGACTTTTGTGTAGCATGGTAGTGAGAGTGTCCATTTGTGTGCATGAGGTTAACATGTGTAAGGCTGAAGGGAAACAGGCTTTATGGCAAAAGTAATATAGCATTATAAGCAGTATAGTGAGCAAGTGTACACATGAACAAGGTAGTGAAGGCATAATTGGAGTGTGGTTGTTTAGCACTATATGTATAGGAAAGTATGAGTATTTTGTGTACTGCCTATTGGAAGAAGCAGGCGTTGAGAGAAGTTGTATGAGTGTGGATTGTTTCCATGAGCAGAGAAGTTGTGGGTAAAGTGCAGATATGAAAGAAGGCTCAAGTAAGAGGAAGACAGAAAGACATACAAAGATAAGGTAAGGGTCTGAGAGTGGCACAGATGTCTGAAGAAGATAAAGAAAGGCACAAGTCTGACATACCTGTTCCATGCGTAGATTAGTAACAGGAACGAAGTCCCTGCCCACTTTTGCTTGGCGCACAGTTGACAGCTACATGAAAAGAAGTAATGTAGTATTAGACTACATGTAGTAGGGTAAGAAGAAGTAACAGCCAAAAAGTTAGGTGAAGATTAAATTTGTTGCAAGTACTGGAGGATGTGTGCAAATATGTATTTTGCTGAAGTATGTGAACGAGTGACGTGATGTGTGCCATAAGAGAATAGATATGTGAGTGTAAGAACTATGCAAATGTAAGACATTTGGCATTAATGGCATGTGGTGCAGCTGTGGTATTTGAAGGATGCATGTTATGGGGTTGACGTGTAAGAATGTGGGAAGAGATGAATACATAAAAAACAGAGGTTATAGTGATAGAGTGTAAGAAGCATAGACAGTGAGAGTGATGTAGTAAAGGTATGAAGTAATAAGTGTAGAGTAGGACAACGTGTTTGGAGAATGGTAGGTTAGTACAGAGGTAGGTAGAATAAGCACATACCTCTTGAATGGTACCCTGAATGCTCAGGAGGTGGTCTATGTTCTGGTGCAAGGCATTTATGTGACACAGTGGGAATGGTGGGTAGATAAGGGGGGTGTTGGCCATTTCTGTAACAGCCTCAGAGATGGTGATGTCTATGGAGTTGAAAAGTTTGGTTTCACGTGTAATGTTGATGGCATAAGGAGGGTTGTCCCCACGCAAAGTGTATCCTGTCAGAATGTAACCTTAATGAAGTGTGAATTGGAGGCGAATCGCCTCAAAAAGTGTGACTTTCTCCATGCGCTGTCCATCGGTTAAGACAAGTGAGGTGTTTTTTTTGGGTCATGGAGGGAACCACGCCGTCCTTTCGGAAATCCCATTTCGGGGTTCTTGTCTCATCCTTGGAGTAAACAATGGTAATGTGTAAGGGTAGGTTTTTTTTGAAGGGAATGGGGCGTCTTTTTAAAGCAGTGAGGTCCATGCTGTAAAGAGGAAAGATACAAAAGGAGATAAGCTGACTGTGAGCAGAAAGAGTTGTAAAGAACAAGAAAAAACATCTGTGTAACAGTAGCAGCACAGCATGAGAAAGAGTAACAGTAACAGCAGTATTGATGTGTGTTGTGTGTGTATGTGTCTGTATTTACTGTATGGACAAGAGTGTTTTGGCATGGGTCTGTGGGAGTGAGTGTGCGTGAGGGTGTGATTAAGGGGCATAAGGAAACACTCTCAATTGCAGACTGTCACGCAACTGGTTAAAACTTTTTGTGGGGCTTTTACTTGTTTATAGTTTATAAGCCCAATTACTGATGAAAAAAATAACAGAGAGTACTGTTTTCTGAAAAATAAGAAAATAAAGAATCATAAAGATTCAAGGTTTGTACCCAACAGATATGATATGGAAATATATTTTAACTTAATGATTGAATGGCTGCTATGATGTCAGCTTTCAGCCCCAGAAAACCACATGTCTCAGATTGTTGTAATTTATTACAGCAAACACACTGCTGACATCAAAAAGCCCCCAAAACCTCTATGCAGCATCACAGCTAATGCCCCTGTAATCACATGTGCTATCCTTCTCTTCCAAGCCAAACACTGTGGAAGTAAGCAGATGTTGGATATTAGTTATTATTTCAGACTACGTTGAAAATACACCTTCAAAGTCTTTAGAGGGTTAACTCTGTGGTTATGAAAAATTCTATTTAGTACTATTGAAACTCACATGCACAAGTTAATGTTGATCAGTTTTCTGGAGTCCTGGTGATTCAGCCTTGAAAATAAACTTCAGTCTGACACAGAGCCTAGTATTCTCTTCATATTCAGTTTATTGCTGACACAATCAAATACACTAAAACAATAATCCCACAACAGGCTGACATGACAAACTTGTTTTCACTGTTACGAATGGGTTCACACAGCAAGCTCTCGTCTGTATTCAAATATTTATTGCAGCAGAACTTAATCAGAGTTTGGTCTCTGAGCTCTGAGTCCACATCACTCTCTGCAGATCTATTTACATGCAGCATTTAAATAATCCATTTTAGGCTTTGTTGGGTTTTACATACCCTTTAATTTGTTTAAGATGTCTCTTCTGTGTGAAAGAGCATCTCTGTGAACAAGACAAAAAGTCTTCTCCCTCACATCATATTTACGGTGCCAACAGCTGCTTGTTCCCTGAGATTACCCTTCCAGTGTAACGTCCTACCACTGTTTCATCATCAGGTAGCCAGGCACACTGTTAAAGGCACATAAGGTCTAACTGGACCCTTGGGCTGGGGGACGATGCACGTCTGTAAGTGTGTCAAATAATTCCTTTACAGATTCAGGGAAAAGCAGGAGACGTGCATTTGCTTCACAGTTCAACAGTTTATAATAGTTTAATTTCACAATTTTAAAAGCTCCAAACAGAAAGATAACAAAATTAGGACAAGTTACTAAAACAACAAAAACAAGAAAATGTAAATATAAAAGCTGAGAGTGAACCAACTATGGTAAAACAGACTAGCGAGAGGCTTCAAACTACTGCAAAATTTCAGGGTACTCGCTGCGGGGAGAGCCTATGGTGAGCCCTGTCGAATTTCCACCAAGTGAACACCCGTGAATTACAGACACTACAGACTACTACACTCTACACTACAGGAGAAATCAGTCAACAATAAAACACTCGAGTGACCATCACCAGACTGACCACGCAGCATGCAACACTTTCTCCCCACAGCTAATGCCCCTGTAATGAAATAAGGCACGGTAACACACCGAAGACGAATTATAACCGGTAAAGCCAACGTGTGGAAGGTAGTGGGGACAAAGCAGCAGTCTGGCAAATTCAATCTGAAATTAAGAAAAATGTGATCAGCCATACTTAAAAGGGAAATAGTCCTCCTACATGACAAGGTAAATTTTTTATTTTGCTCAATTTAAAGCCCTGATTGGGAGGAGCAAGCAAGCTGTCTACTCTGGTTCAAAGAGGCAGGGGGAGACACAAGCAGACTTCCTAGGTAGGGCATGAAGACATTATTAGTGGCAAGCCTGTAAATAAAACCATAATGCCAGGATCTCCGGACAACACTTCACATCTGCAAAGGCATAAGGAATCATTACATTTCTCACTTGACCCTGTTTCCCCCCAGCTTTCCCTTACCACCACACATCAAGCTGCCCTGCCACACTGCTGCAGGGCTCAGGACAAAGAGGGTACTAATTGTCAGCACCTGGCCTTATAAAGGCAGGAAACACTACCCAACCCTGCCCACAGAGGGGAGTGTTTCCTCTTTTGGCTTCAGCCCTCACAATCAGTTTAAGCCCTTTTGCTCAGGTTATCAAGTTAAGTGCATATGTATATAAATATATCGTCTAAAAGTGCAAAAGCCCTGTCTTCCCTTAGAAAAAAGCCTACAGTTCCTCAATGAAGCAAGGGTGATGAACTGGATTTCTTCATTTCGTCGTGTTGTCATCTGGGATGCCCACTTTGCAGTCTGTATTTATTCTCACCAGTCTCACAGAACTTGGTCCTAAGTTTGGAAATGGTCCCAGGGCTGATTCTAAATAATGCTGCCACTCTGCACAACAGGACACCAGCATCCCGTTGAATGGGATTTTAGCACATTTTTGGGAGCGCTACCCACATGTTTAGCTGTGTTCATTCAAGAAATGTACTATCCTTACAAGTTACACCTCATTGTAAAGGTGACTGATCAGGTTTTCCAACAATTCCAAAGACATGAAAAAGTTACATATTGTAAGTTTAATCTCAATAACTTTGGTCTTGATAAGCAGTGACCCTACCATTGAAAGACCTTATGATTCTTTGACGTCTGTCTCAATATGAAGCATTTTTTTTTGACAGTGTTATGAAAGTACATGCACAATTAGAAGTGCTCCAAGAACACAAACCTTCGCCAAGGCATTTTCCAACAATGTCCAGTGTTATTTGGGTTCCTTCTCCTATACTTGACAGGGGAAACATCAGCTGACAGCAGTGGACTGCTTGGTGGGAACAGCTTTACAGGGAGGCTACCACTGCTTAGCATGATAATTTGGCAATCTTTTCAGTGATTATGGCCGCTGTTTGTTTTGAATGCATGAGGAGACTTGTATGAACACAGAGTACACACAGTAAAAACGTCTGCTGATGGAGACTTAGAGGGTTTGAATGATAAATGGCAGAAAGCCTAATCAGCATTACCTAAAACATTCACGCCCTTACATATCCATTTACACACCAAGTTGGGACCAGCTTTCTTGCCCAAGGACACACTGCCATGTGACAGCACGAACCTGCAACCTTCCAAATACTGAAAGAGCCAGACTGCACCAAAGATGTCCCATGAGAACATTCAGGTTACCCTTTGATGCAGGTGTACACATCTTAGGCTTATGTTGTCAAATTTGATGAAATACCAGAAGGACTTGGTAAACACTTCAGGATGTCTCAGGATCAGAGGACAGCAGTGGCTGATGTGTGTAAATCTGCAGTCTGTGGCTCTCGTCATGCAGATCCTCCTTGATATAATGAACATTTATACTTGTTTGGACCCAAATCATTTTAAAAACTCTAAAGGCAAAAATGAAGAGTGGAATCAATATTTATCTTCAAGGTAAGTATTTGGCTTACACTGATTGTTTATTGGATAAGGACATCCATGTTTTAAAAGATAACTTAACATTTCTATTTATTTAGCATGGATGTCCATTGAGCTACTTTCTGGTTGGCATCATTTTGACATTCAGTCAAAATGGAACAGAGAGTGAAGTCACATCCAAATGGTCAAAGTTGTTGGCATAGTCAAATACACTGTAAAAATAATCAGTCAACAAGTTGACATATTTAAATGTTAGGATCATAGGGGGTTGTCTTATTTGTTTGTCTAATTCATCACACAAGAAAAATCAATCAGACAGCTCATGACCTTTAGTGTTTGAAATTTTTAATGCAGAAGCAGAACATAGTTTAAGCTCGAGATAGAAATCAAACATCAATTACAGCTGAGGACCACAGTCAAAGACAGTCAATATGATTTTCACCTCTTCTTGTTTTCAGGCTCCCTGTTGTCATGTAAAAGACCAAATACCCCACCCACATGTTTAGCCGTGCTTCTGATTTCACATATAAAAAGTTCTTGCTGCTTGTACTTCATTGTAAAGGTCAGACTTTCAAACAATAGAAACATCAGTACCACTTGACATTTATAAATGGGAGAAATGATTAAATAAAATAATTTGTATTAGATCGACAATGTTACTCATATTTAAGGTGGAAAAGTTACAAATTGTAAGTTTAATCTCAATAACTTTGGTCTTGTCAAGCAGTGACCCTACCATTGAAAGACCTTATGATTTTATGACTTCTGTCTTAATATGAAGTGGTTCCTGTGACAGTATTATGAAAGTCCATGCACAACTAGAAATGCTACAAGAATGCAAATCTTAGCCAAGCATTTTGCTGAAATGTTGGGCAAGTTATTGCCAATAATGTTGAAAACTTCCCTATTTCGCTCCGTTAACAAATCCTTGAAAAGAATTCCTGGATCCACATCTAATTTTGTACCACCACCAAAAATGAATCAAGTTTCTTGTTCCATGACCAACATTTCCCAAAAAGTTCCATCCAAATCCATAAAGAACTTACCAAGTTATTAGCAAAAATGTGCAAAACTGCCTGATCTCTCACTGTTAACAAAACCTTATAAAAACATCAATGATCCACATCAGGATTCTGATCATCACCAAATTCTACTGAACTGATCCTTGGCCCATTTCTGACCTAACTCTAAGGATTAATCCAACTCTGTACAAAACTTTTTGGGTTATCTTGTTCATTGATACACAAACTAACGAAGAAAGAAGTAGCCCCAGATCATTTCACTCTGCTGAAACAGGGGAGTTTTCCAGACCTGTGGAGGTAGAAGAGGGGCTGTAGAAACCCAGATATCAGAGCAAAATGTAAAAAAGTGCCATAGATGATGCTAAAGTCCAAAGTGTTAAGACAACACTGCAATGGAATCAGAGCCATGTACACAAATGTATTTATGGTCAAAAAAATCAGGATAACTAAAATAATATTAAAGGCCCGTCTCTTCATTGCGTTGCTTGTCCTCTTTGCTCTGTCTCCGTCTCCTGGACCGGGACGTTTTAGAGCCCAGAGGACTGAGACACAGCAGAATAACATCACACTACAGAGTAACATATTTTGAATGAAAAATAAACACATATAATAAAGATCATCAGAATCAATAAAAAAACAGTAAATGCAAGAGAGTAAGATCATGAGCCAGAGAATACAACAACAGACCACCCTGTATCTGAGGGGTTTGAGCCGCAGATATAACACTGGGTGGATGACCCCCATGTAGTACTCCACACAGAGGCAGCACTGGAAGAGAGGACGGGCTGTATAGAATAAGCCAAGAGAGAAATGAAAGACTTTCTGAAACTGAAGTGAGGATGAAATAACAAAAATCAGGAGCCATATAGTAGACAGAGCAAACAAGAACTCAGACAAAGCCAAGTTTATGGAAAAGAAGTCTGAGGCCATCTTCTCTCTGGAAGCTCCCAGTATCAGCCAGATGACGTAACCATTAAGGGGGACTCCGAGGATCATGTTGATCGACATGGACAGCGACGGTAATGTGACAGAGAACAGATAAGAAATGTCCAACCCAGAAGTGCCTGCAATGGTGGTGTTCATGGTGTGACTACAGAGAAGAAGAAAAAAATTATTTTAGGAGCGCTGTCCAGAATTTAATGTCATTGCTATAACTGTACCATTTGGGGCCAAATTAAACCAAGGTTTTCCAAACTATTCAACCTGCAACACCAAAAGTCACAATACCAGTGAAAGGAGACCGAGGAGCATAATTTCAGCATAAATGTTTTCAAACAGCATGATCTTAAATAAAAGATTTATTAATTTAATGCATGCACCTTTAGATTAACTAGTTAATAACAACACATGAATTCATTTTGTTTCTTCTTTTTGTTTGTTTGTTTCCTGAAAAGCATTTTGCAACCCCCTGAGGGGTTCTCAAAAAAACATTAACAATGATCATGAGTAAGATTTAATAAGAATTGTCTTGTTCCATGACATGGACCTTCACCAACTTTGGCCATTTGTTTTGAATATGGACATCAGGATCCCCCATCAGGATCAGAAAGGTCCTGGAGAGGCGTCGTTACTAAGTCCCACTAGTGACAGCAATGGGCCTTCGGTTCATGGACAAGGGTTCACAGTTTATGAATCTGCTCCATCAGGTATCTTGTGATCCATCCTGCTCCTCAGTTTACAGTTTCTTTTCCCTCGTTCTACCCATGACTACATCTGCAAAAGTTCTTCCTTTGTATACTCTGATTCATAAAGAAGTCCTCTCATGCCAGCAACTTACAGCATGTTGTTAAAAGTTTAATCGAAATAGCTCAGGTTTTTTTGTTGGTTTTTGAACAGACTGGTGACCAGAACAGCTGATGAGAGCAAGTAGCTGGTGGAAGGATACAAAACCCATATGCTGCATCACAAAATAGCTCCAAACCCAGGGGCTTTGTGGAGAAAAAGTGAATAAAATAATCTTACTATTGCATCTAGTTGAGCCAACATAGTTTTTTGATAGTTTCAACCTAAAAGTAGGAAATTATGAGGCTACACACTGCTGCTACATATCACCTAGCATCAGTGCCTGACTATCTTCTAACTCTGATTTAATGACAATCATATTTACTAGTGCCATGGACCCAGAGCAACTCCACCTCAAAAGGCCCAAAAGATCCATTTAACCTGGAGTTACATTATGAAACCACAGTTCACATGATCTTTATAAGCTATAGTCAGGACTGTACCCACTCCAACAAAAAAAAAGGTTTTTTTATTGAATTACACAATATAGGCCTCAAAGCATGTTATAACTTTACATATACAAAGACATTATGTCTTTTACACTCATGTGCATTTATGTTTTGATGAAGAAATATCTTTTTAAGCTAATTTATGATTACAGTAGTGTAACTCTGTAAATCTAAATCATGAAAAAATTATGAACATTGCTCCATCTCAGTCTTTGTCCAACTGTAGAAATGACACAAATTGCTGATGTTTATTGTCTTTCAATTAATTGACCTTGTTGGAGCCATTTTAAATACTTCTGTTTGATAGATATATTGTTATATATTATTCTTGCAATACATCAAAAAAGGCAGTATCACTGTATTGTCATTTTTTTGTATATATATCACATCTTGTATGACATTGTGAGCTACCCTGTGATTCCTTGTCCTCCTGTGTGGAAAGTTCTTCAAGATTTTTAGCCATTTTTCCAGGTACATATCTGCAGCACACGTCTAAAGCCTGACTCATCAGTTGAGAAACAGTGCTTTGAAGCATTGCCAAAAGATGCATATTGTTCCTTAAATCTTCAACTATCTGACTCAAACCTACCTGGTCATATCACCGATCCAAAGTTCTGGTGATACAAATTTGAGGAGAGAATTAAATCTGACACAGGAGTGCTCTGCATGCTCTTCAGTGCTTCACTTGTTGCATAATAACCTGTCTGTGATTGGTGACTTGTTTGGATTGCTGCCTGTCAAGTGTAGAGGGGGGGCGGGGACAGTCCCCAACTGGGACATATTAGTGTTTTTTGATATTTGTAGGGACACAAGGCCTGATATCAGGCACCCCCGGCGAAATTAGGACATCTGATCACCCTAAAGCAAATTTGCCATTGTCTTTAGTTGGGGTGCAAGTGGCACTACCTCTGGGCATCTGGCACCCTAAGCATTTTCCTATACTGCCTATGCTACAGGCCCATACTTCTGTAACTTGAGAAGCATTTCACATCAATTAGTCAATGAACACACATTCTACAAACCCCATCTATGTGATGTGTTTGATCTGAACCTGTGCAGACTGTGTTGAGCAGCTCTCTGGAGTTCTGCAGATGCAGCACTGAAGAGAGAAATGTTAATCTGATAGTCACCTGGAGTCTTGCATGCTCTTCACACTTCACATTGACCATTTGCATAGCCGTGACTAACGAGATGTCACTCAATTCTGTGAATGGTGGAAGTACCACTGTTGTCAATAGACTATAAAGCATATTAGGTAATTATCACTGAAGGGATTCATTTTTGAGACGTTAAGAGGACTGAGAGTATCATCAATCAGTCGGTGAGTCCTTCAGGTGAGTTTGGTCACCTTAAGAAGATACACAAACACATAAACAAGTGTAGACTTCCTGAGATAGTCGCTGCACGGCAGTCAGACAGTGTGTGGATCAGCTGTTAATGCTGCATTTCCACTGAGAGTGACAAGCCCGATCTGCATGCGTTTCTACTGCCAACATTAAAGAAAGGTGTTCACCTCTGAAGAACTCGATGTGGCAAAAATTACGTAGTATGTTGTTTTTATTCAGCTGCTGTTTCATGGGTCAGTTTGTACTACACTCCAACAAAACAGCTCCAAAAAAATGGAAAGGCACAGAATGCATGTTTTGAATGCATGAGGAGACTTGTATGAACACAGAGTACACACAGTAAAAACGTCTGCTGATGGAGACTTAGAGGGTTTGAATGATAAATGGCAGAAAGCCTAATCAGCATTACCTAAAACATTCACGCCCTTACATATCCATTTACACACCAAGTTGGGACCAGCTTTCTTGCCCAAGGACACACTGCCATGTGACAGCACGAACCTGCAACCTTCCAAATACTGAAAGAGCCAGACTGCACCAAAGATGTCCCATGAGAACATTCAGGTTACCCTTTGATGCAGTTGTACACATCTTAGGCTTATGTTGTCAAATTCGGTAAAATACCAGAAGGACTTGGTAAACACTTCAGGATGTCTCAGGATCAGAGGACAGCAGTGGCTGATGTGTGTAAATCTGCAGTCTGTGGCTCTCGTCATGCGGATCCTCCTTGATATAATGAACATTTATTCTTGTTTGGACCCAAAACTGACAGAATGCAGGCTCTGAGTCTCAAAAAAGAACTCAAATGCAGACGAGTGTCCAAATATCCACAAACAATGTTTTTTTACAGACTAGAGTTCGGTACACGTGATGACAGTCAGACCAGGCAAAGGTATCCAAATCAGCAGGCAAAAAGGCAGAGTCTAATCTAAACAGGTCAAAAACTAGATCAAGAGCTAACAGGAAAACGCTGGACTGAGACATGAAGTACTACAATCTGGCAACAGGACAAGGGAAGACAGGAGGGTTAAATACATGAGGTGATTGGAGGTGATTAGAAAGAGCCAGGGAAGCACAATCAGGGATCAGGTGTGACAACGCCAGACAGGAAGCAAAAGCTATGGAGACAAGGAGAGACAGGTCAATTTTCAAAGAAAAACAGGAAACATGAGACAAAACATAAAACACAAGGACAAAACGGATAACTTAACTAAATTAAGAGCAGGATCATGACAACATTTTAAAAACTGTAAAGACAAAAAAGAAGAGTCGAATGAATGTTTATCTTCAAGGTAAATTTTTGTCTTACACTGATTGTTTATTGGATAATGAGGTTGCGATGGTTTTAATGATAAGTTAACATTTATATTTCTTTGGCATAAATGTCCAGCCAAAATGGAACAGAGAGTGAAGTCACATAAAAATGGTCAGCGTTGTTGGCATAGTCAAATACACTTTAAAAATAATCATTCAACAAGTTGACATATTTAAATGTTAGGATCATAGGAGGTTGTCCTATTTGTTTGTCTAATTCATCACAGAAGAAAAATCAATCAGACAGCTCATGACATTTTGTGTTTGAAATTTTTAATGCAGAAGCAGAACATAGTTTAAGCTCGAGATAGAAATCAAACATCAATTACAGCTGAGGACCACAGTCAAAGACAGTCAATATGATTTTCACCTCGTCCTGTTTTCAGGCTCCCTGTTGTCATGTAAAAGACCAAATACCCCACCCACATATTTAGCCGTGCTTCTGATTTCACAAATGAAAAGTTCTTGATGCTTGTACTTCATTGTAAAGGTCAGACTTTCAAACAATAGAAAAAATCAGTACCACTTGACATTTATAAATGGGAGAAATGATTAAATAAAATAATTTGTATTAGATCGACAATGTTACTCATATTTTAAGGTGGAAAAGTTACAAATTGTAAATTTAATCTCAATAACTTTGGTCTTGTCAAGCAGTGACCCTACCATTGAAAGACCTTATGATTTTATGACTTCTGTCTTAATATGAAGTGGTTCCTGTGACAGTGTTATGAAAGTCCATGCACAACTAGAAATACTGCAAGAATGCAAATCTTAGCCAAAGCATTTTGCTGAAATGTTGGGCAAGTTATTGCCAAAAATGTTGAAAACTTCCCTATTTCGCTCCGTTAACAAATCCTTGAAAAGAATTCCTGGATCCACATCTAATTTTGTACCACCACCAAAAATGAATCAAGTTTCTTGTTCCATGACCAACATTTCCCAAAAAGTTCCATCCAAATCCATAAAGAACTTACCAAGTTATTAGCAAAAATGTGCAAAACTGCCTGATCTCTCACTGTTAACAAAACCTTATAAAAACATCAATGATCCACATCAGGATTCTGATCATCACCAAATTCTACTGAACTGATCCTTGGCCCATTTCTGACCTTACTCTAAGGATTAATCCAACTCTGTACAAAACTTTTTGGGTTATCTTGTTCATTAATACACAAACTAACGAAGAAAGAAGTAGCCCCAGATCATTTCACTCTGCTGAAACAGGGGAAGAGAGAAATGTTAATCTGCAGTCTTGCATGCTCTTCATACTTCACATTGACCATTTGCATAGCCGTGACTAACGAGATGTCACTCAATTCTGTGAATGGTGGAAGTACCACTGTTGTCAATAGACTATAAAGCATATTAGGTAATTATCACTGAAGGGATTCATTTTTGAGACGTTAAGAGGACTGAGAGTATCATCAATCAGTCGGTGAGTCCTTCAGGTGAGTTTGGTCACCTTAAGAAGATACACAAACACATAAACAAGTGTAGACTTCCTGAGATAGTCGCTGCACGGCAGTCAGACAGTGTGTGGATCAGCTGTTAATGCTGCATTTCCACTGAGAGTGACAAGCCCGATCTGCATGCATTTCTACTGCCAACATTAAAGAAAGGTGTTCACCTCTGAAGAACTCGATGTGGCAAAAATTACGTAGTATGTTGTTTTTATTCAGCTGCTGTTTCATGGGTCAGTTTGTACTACACTCCAACAAAACAGCTCCAAAAAAATGGAAAGGCACAGATTATTTGGGTTCCTTCTCCTATATTTGACAGGGGAAACATCAGCTGACAGCACTGGACTGCTTGGTGGAAACAGCTTTACAGGGAGGCTACCACTGCTTAGCATGATAATTTGGCAAATTTTCCAGTGATTATGGCCGCTGTTTGTTTTGAATGCATGAGGAGACTTGTATGAACACAGAGTACACACAGTAAAAACGTCTGCTGATGAAGACTTAGAGGGTTTGAATGATAAATGGCAGAAAGCCTAATCAGCATTACCTAAAACATTCACGCCCTTACATCACCAAGTTGGGACCAGCTTTCTTGCCCAAGGACACACTGCCATGTGCCAGCACGAACCTGCAACCTTCCAAATACTGAAAGAGCCAGACTGCACCAAAGATGTCCCATTAGAACATTCAGGTTACCCTTTGATGCAGGTGTACACATCTTGGACCTATGTTGTCAAATTCGGTAAAATACCAGAAGGACTTGGTAAACACTTCAGGATGTCTCAGGATCAGAGGACAGCAGTGGCTGATGTGTGTAAATCTGCAGTCTGTGGCTCTCGTCATGCAGATCCTCCTTGAAATAATGAACATTTATTCTTGTTTGGACCCAAAACTGACAGAATGCAGGCTCTGAGTCTCAAAAAAGAACTCAAATGCAGACGAGTGTCCAAATATCCACAAACAATGTTTTTTTACAGACTAGAGTTCGGTACACGTGATGACAGTCAGACCAGGCAAAGGTATCCAAATCAGCAGGCAAAAAGGCAGAGTCTAATCTAAACAGGTCAAAAACTAGATCAAGAGCTAACAGGAGTTAACATTTATATTTCTTTGGCATTAATGTCCAGCCAAAATGGAACAGAGAGTGAAGTCACATACAAATGGTCAAAGTTGCTGGCATAGTCAAATACACTGTAAAAATTATAGGTCAACAAGTTGACATATTTAAATGTTAGGATCATAGGGGGTTGTCCTATTTGTTTGTCTAATTCATCACAGAAGAAAAATCAGTCAGACAGCTCATGACCTTTAGTGTTTGATATTTTAAATGCAGAAGCAGAACATAGTTTAAGCTCGAGATAGAAATCAAAGACCAATTACAGCTGAGGACCACAGTCAAATACCTAAGACAATTAATATAATTTAATATCTTCCTGTTTTTAGGCACCCTGTTATCATGTAAAGCATCAAATACCCCACCTGCATGTTTAGCCGCGCTTCTCATTTCACAAACGCACAGTTCTTGCTGCTTGTACCTCATTGTAATGGTCAGACTTTCAAACAATAGAAATTCAGTACCACTTGACATTTATAAATGGGAGAAATGATTAAAAAAATTAATGTTTCTAAACTTTTTTGAGGGTTGTATTAGATATTAGACATTGTAACTCATTTTTTAAGGTGGAAAAAATTCAAATTGTAAGTTTAATCTCAATAACTTTGGTCTTGTCAAGCAGGGATCCTACCATTGAAAGACATTATGATTTTATGACTTCTGTCTTAATATGATTTGGTTTCTTTGACAGTGTCATGAAAGTCCATGCACAACTAGAAATGCTGCAAGAATGCAAATCTTAGCCAAAGCATTTTCCTTCAGTGTTGGGAAAGTTATTGCCAATAATGTTGAAAACTTCCCTTTTTCACTCTGTTAACAAATCCTTGAAAATAATTCCTGGATCCGCATCCAATTTTGTACCACCACCAAAATCTAATCATGTTTCTTGTGACATGACCAACATTTTCAAAATAATCCATCCAAATTCATTGAAAACTTACTGAATTATTGGCAAAAATGTGCAAAACTGCCTGATCTCTCACTATTAACAAAAGCTTATGAAAACATCAATGATCCACATCAGGATTCTGATCATCACCAAATTCTACTGAATTGATCCTTGGCCCATTTCTGACCTTACTCTAAGGATTAATCCAACTCTGTACAAAACTTTTTGGGTTATCTTGTTCATTGATACACAAACTAACGAAGAAAGAAGTAGCCCCAGATCATTTCACTCTGCTGAAACAGGGGGGTTTTCCAGACCTGTGAAGGTAGAAGACGGGCTGTAGAAACCCAGATATCAGGGAAAAGCCTGAAAAAGTGCCAAAGATGATGTCAAAGTTTGAATCTTTCAGACAACACTGCATGGGATACAAAGCCATGAACACAAACTCAGTAATGGTCAAGAAAGTCAAAATAACTAATATATTAATAAAGGCCCGTCTTTTTATTGCATTGCTTGTCCTCTTTGCTCTATCTCCATCTCCTGGACCGGGACGTTTCAGAGCCCAGAGAACTGAAAGACAGCAGAATAACATCACACTGAAGAGAAACACATTTTGAATGAAATATAAATAATTATAAATATAATAATCATCAGAATCAATAAAAAAACTGTAACTGCAAGAGAGCACGATCAACAGCCAGGGAACACAACACCAGACCACTCTGTATCTGAGGGGTTTGAGCCGCAGAAATAACACCGGGTGGATGACCCCCATGTAGTACTCCACACAGATGCAGCACTGGAAGAGAGGACGGGCTGTATAGGGAAGACCAAGAGAGAAATAAAAGACTCTCTGAAACTGAAGTGAGGATGAAATAACAAAAATCAGGAGCCATATAGTAGACAGAGCAAACAAAAACTCAGACAAAGCCAAGTTTAGGGAAAAGAAGTCTGAGGCCATCTTCTCTCTGGAAGCTCCCAATATCAGCCAGATGACGTAACCATTCAGGGGGGCACTGAGGATCATGTTGATCAGCGTGGACACCAACGGTAATGTGACAGTGATCAGATAATAAACGTCGAACCCAGAGGTTCCTGTGACAGTGGTGTTCATGGCGTGGCTGCAGAGAAGAAGAAAAAAGCACTGTCTAGATTTTAATGTTGTTGCTATAACTCCACCAAACCATTTGGGCCAAGTTAACTAACTGAGTTAGCAAGTTAGCAAACTTTTCAGCCCACATTCAAACATTAAATTTGTTTTGCTGTTGTTGGGCAATGGATGTTAAAGTTAGGGTAGTACACACTTCATGTAAACATTTTTTCTGTTGAATTACACAGTATAGACCTGTAAACATGTCATAGCTTCACATATACAAAGATGTTATGTCTTTTAAACTCATGTACATTCATGTTTTTATGTAAGAAGTGCCTTTTAATGTTAATCTGTCATTATAGTGTAACTCTGTAAATCTAAATCTCACAATAAAAATATCAACATTGCTCCATCTCAGTCGCTGTCAGACTGTAAAAGTGAAGCAAATTGCTGATGTTAAATGCGTTTCAATAATTGACCTCAGTGGAGCCATGTAATATTATTCTGTTGGATAGATGTATTATTCTTGCAAAATATCAACAAATGCTGTATCACTGTATTGTCATTTTAGAGTATATATCTCATCTTATACCACATATGAGCTACCCTGTGTTTACTGGCCCTCCTATGCAAAATGTTCTTTGAGATTTTTTGCACTTTTCAGATACATATCTGCAGCACACATCTAAAGCCTGATCCATCAGTTTAGAAACAGGGCTTACCTGGTCATATTAGTGATCCGAAGTTCTGGTGATACAAATTTGAGGAGAGAATTAAATCTGACACAGGAGTGCTTTGCATGCTCTTCAGTGTGTCACTTATTGCATAATAACCTGACCGTGATTGGTGACTAGTTTGGATTGCTGCCTGTCAAGTGTAAAGAGGGGCGGGGACAGTCCCAAACTGGGATATATTAATGTTTTTTGATATTTGTAGGAACACAAGGCCTGACGTCAGGATGCCTCTGGCAAAACTGGGACATCTAAGTTAAACACATTTTCCACTGTCCTTGGGTTTTGTTCTCCACCCATTTGGGATGCAAGTGGTGCTATCACTTGGCATCTGGCGCCCTAAGCATTTGCCTATACTGCCTATGCTACAGGCACATACTTCAGTAACTTGAGAAGAATTTCACATCAATTTGTCACTGAACAAACATCCTACAAAACCCATTAATGCGATGTGTTTGATCTGGACCTGAACCTACTGGAGTTCTGGGAATACAGCCCCAAAGTCACCTGGAGTCTTGCATGCTCTTCATACTTCATATTGACCATCTGCACAGCAGTCACTAATGTGAAGTCACTCAGTTCTGTGAATGGTGGAAGTATCGCTGTTGTCAATAGACTATAAAGCATTTTAGCCAATTATTACTGCAGGGATTCATTTTTGAGCCACTGAAGAGGACAGAGAGTATCATTAATAAGTCACTGAGTCCTTTCGATGAGTTTGGTCACTTTAAGAAGATTCACAAACACATAAACAAGTGTAGATGTCACAGTGGCAGGTGTGTGCTGCTGCTTGTCTTGGCCAGGACACTCTTGTAAATGAGATTAAATGAGATTTAATCTCAATGAGGTTCTTCTGGTTAAATAAAGTTTCTATCTATCTATGCCTGATTTTTGAATATTAAGTTGTGTCTAATTTTTTATTTGCATGGTTGGATTTGAATGATTTTTATTTGCAACTTTTAATCATTGTGTGTTTTGTGTGACCTTAGTTTGATGCAACTGATAAACACAGCTGGGGCTGATTGGACTGTGCGCCCACCACTGATTGGACAGAAGGAGACTGAGCTGATCCTGAAAGGACTTACAGGTGTGACAAACCAGGACAGACTGCCAGAGGAAACAGAGGAGAGACAAAGAATGGATGTGAGCAGGAACAAACAACAGACGGGAACAAACTGGAGGGAGACGGGCATGGACACAGGACCAAAGCAGAGACTCAGACTACGTGCTGTAAGAGCTGCTAGTTCAAGTGGTGAGGACGGAAGCAGACTGGAGCTGGGCTTTGACTGTACTGAGGCAGGGGCCGAGGGCTGCAGGGAGCATCGGACTCAGAGGAGGCAAGATACAACGCATATCACAGCTAACGCTGCAGTGCTTTGAGAGAGCGGCAGCGAGGAGGCCACAGAGGTACATAGGCCCAAAGAGGAGGCTGTGCTGCGTGTCACTCCTACAGACCTGCATCACCTGCTCTCTATAAAAAAAACTCCTTTTCAAGAAGTAACTCAGAATTGACAAGATAAGCTTTTAACCTTGAGATGACGTTTGTGTTTAACTTGGTTTTAATGCCCCAAAAGAACTATTTCTAGTTAAAGGTTTTTAGTAATGTAGCCTATTTTATCCTGTTTTAAGCATCTATTTTATCTTGTTCTGTTTTTTTTTTTTTTAAATCCTGTAAAAATAAACCCTCTTACCTGATCACTGGCCTTTCAGTTTTTCTTAACAGTGGAAAACCTCTTTATGCTGGTGTAATTTCGAACCAGTGCACTTTGTGTGACAAAGACTTGCTGAAATAGCCACTGTGCCACAGTCAGACAGTGTGCGGATCAGCTGTTTATGCTCCATTTCCGCTGTTTGTCCTGCTTTGGTTCAGAACCAAACGGTTTGGGGTGACAAGCCTGATCTTGCATGCGTTCCTACTGCCAACATTGAAGAAGGTGTTTACTTCTGAAGACCTCCATGCAGCATTGTGTCATCATGAGACATTCTTTGTTGCAAAAGTAATAAAAAAGTCGCTCACTTTGATTTGTGGGTGATTTAAAAATGACACAGTATGTTGTTTTCACTTTGGCTGCCATTTCACGGGTCAGTTTGCACTTCACCCCAACGGAACAGTGCCAAAAAAGTGGAATGGCGCAGATTAGTTATTTGGGTTCCTTTCCCTATATTTTACAGTGGAAACATCAGCTGACTGCACTGAGCCGAAATGAAGGGGAATGCTTGGTGGAAACAGCTTTACAGGGAGGCTCAAAAGAGGAAAAACAACTCCTGCTTAGCATGATAATTTGGCAAACTTCTCAGTGATACTTGAGGAGACATTTATGAACACAGAGTACACACAGCAAAACATCTGCTGATGGAGACTTAGTGGGTTTGAATGATAAATGGCAACAAAACTTATCAGTATTACCTAGAAACGTTCACAACCTTATATATCCATTTACACACCAAGTTGGGTCCAACTGTCTTGCCCAAGGACACACTGCCATGTGACAGCACAAACCTGCAACCTTTTGATTAACGACAGAGCAAGACTGCACCAAAGATGCCCCATGAGAACATCCAGGTTACCTGTTGATGCAGGTGTATACATTTTGGGCTTATGTTGTCAAATTTGATGAAATACCAGAGGGACTTGGTAAACACTTCAGAATGTCTCAGGATCAGAAGACAGTACAGCTTATGTGTGTAAATCTGGAGTCTGTGGCTCTTGTCATGCAGATCATCCTTGATATAATGAACATTTATACTTTTTTGAACCCAAATCAACATTTTAAAAACTCTAAAGATAAAAAAGAAGAGTTGCATGAATGTTTATCTTCAAGGTAAGTATTTGGCTTACACTGATTGTTTGTTGGGTATAGAGGCAGCCATGTTTTTGAAAATAAGTTAACATTGAAATTTTTTTTTTAACATGGATGTCCATTCAGCTACAATCTGGACGACATTGTTTTTACATCCAGCCAAGGAATGTAGATTGAAGTCACGTACAAATGGTCAAAATGTTGGTATAGTCAAATACACTGTAAAAATGATCAGTCAACAAACTGATATATTTAAATGTTATTATCATTGGGGATTGTCCTATTTGTTTGTCTATTTATCTCGCAAGAAAAATCAGTCAAACAGCTCATAAACTTTTGTGTTTGAGATATTTAATGCAGGAGCAGAACATAGTTTAAGCTTGGGACAGAAATCAAAGACCAACTCGAAAAGCACTTGGAGAGCACAGACCTCCGCCAAGATACAATTCTGGATCACCACGTGCTCTGACATGAAGGCCGAGTCTCCGCTCATGTCTGTCCATGTGGAGAAGTCCTCTGCTGGCATTGCAAGGGAAGCTGGGTAATGTAGTGACATAGGCTTGAAAACATTGACACGAGTTTGCAAATAAACTGCAATTCCCATAAAGACGTAAAGAGGGCGGAACCAACAGAGCAGCCGAGGAGAAATGAATGGCATTTGCCATATAAACTTCAATGTTTTTTTGTGACATTAATCTGGATCCAGATGAAATTTGCCATGGTGATAGAGTGATATTAAATATATTATTTTGTAAATTTTGAAGTGATTTTATCAAGTGATGCCAGAGATATGTTTTTTTAAAATACGGCCCAATGTTAACTAATGGGATTTTTCACAAATTTGGGGAATTTTTTGCATCCAGACAAGTGCACAGATCACCACCTAAATGTAATGGCTTCTTCCTTGGAGCAAACCACACCTCTGGTAAAATTTTCATGTAGGATAACTATCAAATATCTAAGGGAATAAATATAATTTTTATATCTTCTTTTTTTCAGGCACCCTGCTGCTGTGTAAAGGATATAACCCAATAAAAATGTACTTTTTCAGCTATAAATGATGTCCTCAGAAATATAAGATGACATCACTCTAGCTTAATACAGTCTATAAAAAGTTATTCATGATGACTGTGAACATTTCACTTTACAGGGACTGGGAAGCATTCCAGACCTGTGGAGGTAGAGGATGGGCTGTATGAACCCTGATATCAGAGTAACACTTAATAAAGAAATGAAAATGCTGTAAAATTCTGCATCTGGAAGGCAGCATTGTGGAGGAATGTCAGCAATGGACAAAAAGAAATAAGTGATGAAAGTTGTGATGATTAAAATGGTTTTAAAGGCCCTTCTCTACAGTGAGTTGCTTAATCTCTTCCCAGTCTTTCCAGCTCCTGGCCCGAGACGTTTCAGAGCCCGGAGGACTGAGAGGCAGCAGAAAAGCCTGACATAGAAGATCAACAAAGTCTGAGGACCTGATCTACTAAAGTTTTGGGTGTATGAAAACACGTGCAAACTTGATAGTGTGCATGCAAACCTGATCTACTAACAGGGTGCAGCGAGGATTGCATCTGTCAAATAAGCAAAACAGCACGGGCAGTACTTTTAGCGTGTTTGCCTTCATGAGTATGCAGAATATATGCAGATGATCAGAATGTACAAAATACTGGGAGGAGGAGATGCAAATGTGATCATTTAGCACCCGCAATGTGACTTATCAAACCTGCAACTAATTGCGTGTGGTGTTTTTGCGTCTAAATTTAGCACGTTTGAAAGGCAGGTGAAAAAGAGGTTCATTGTTACGCACAGAGAGCTGCTGTCATAACCGAACATGTTCCATGATTGACTTACTTTTTTGAGTAACGACAGAAAGATTTGGAGGCTGTCTGTCATTATGATGGACAGGGAAAAGAGGCACGATCCAGTGTGCCATCATACTTATGCATACACACAAGTAAAGTGAACCCTCTCTGTTTAGTGCTCTACATCAGGAGGTCATTTTACATGTGTAAAAAAGATCTCTGTAGCAGGCTGTGAAGGAAAATCACTCTGTTTGTCACTTAGAGCTGACTGCATCACATTCTCCATGCACTGACAGGTTTAGGAGCTGTCAGTGCGTGGAGAGTGTGATGCTGTCAGTGCAGAAAAAGGCAAGAGTACCAGCGCAGTCTGTGTGTGTAACTGTAAGACTGCTCTTCACATGAGAGGTTTTTGGTGATTAAGCTGTGTAACTACAAAACCCAAAACCAGTGAAATTGGCACGTTGTGTAAATCGTAAGTAAAAACAGAATACAATGATTTGCAAATCCTTTTCGACTTATATTCAATTGAATACACTGCGAAGACAAGATATTTAATGTTCGAACTGAGAAACTTTATTTTCTTTTGCAAATAATCATCAACTTAGAATTTAATGGCAGCAACACATTGCAAAAAAGTTGGCACAGGGGCATTTTTACCACTGTGTTACATCGCCTTTCCTTTTAACAACACTCAGTAAATGTTTGGGAACTGAGGAGACCAATTTTTGAAGCTTTTCGGGTGGAATTCTTTCCTGTTCTTGCTTGATGTACAGCTTAAGTTGTTCAACAGTCCGGGGTCTCCGTTGTTGTATTTTACGCTTCATAATGCGCCACACATTTTCAATGGGGGACAGGTCTGGACTACAGGCAGGCCAGTCTAGTACCCGCACTCTTTTACTATGAAGCCACGCTGTTGTAACACGTGCAGAATGTGGCTTGGCATTGTTTTGCTGAAATAAGCAGGGGCGTCCATGAAAAAGACGTTGCTTGGATGGCAACATATGTTGCTCCAAAACCTGTATGTACCTTTCAGCATTAATGGTGCCTTCACAGATGTGTAAGTTACCCATGCCTTGGGCACTAATACACCCCCATACCATCACAGATGCTGGCTTTTGAACTTTGCGCCTATAACAGTCCGGCTGGTTTTTTTCCTCTTTGGTCTGGAGGACACGACGACCACACTTTCCAAAAACAATTTGAAATGTGGACTCGTCAGACCACACAACACTTTTCCACTTTGCATCAGTCCATCTTAGATGAGCTCGGGCCCAGCAAAGCCGGCGGCTTTTCTGGGTGTTGTTGATAAATGGCTTTCGCTTTGCATAGTAGAGTTTTAACTTGCACTTACAGATGTAGCGACGAACTGTAGTTACTGACAGTGGTTTTCTGAAGTGTTCCTGAGCCCATGTGGTGATATCCTTTACACAGTGATGCCGGTTTTTGATGCAGTACCGCCTGAGGGATCGAAGGTCACGGGCATTCAATGTTGGTTTTCAGCCTTGCCGCTTACGTGCAGTAATTTCTCCAGATTCTCTGAACCTTTTGATGATATTACGGGCCGTAGATGATGAAATCCCTAAATTCCTTGCAATAGCTCGTTGAGAAATGTTGTTCTTAAACTGTTGGACAATTTGCTCACGCATTTGTTCACAAAGTGGTGACCCTCGCCCCATCCTTGTTTGTGAATGACTGACCATTTCAGGGAAGCTGCTTTTATACCCAATCATGGCACCCACCTGTTCTCAATTAGCCTGTTCACCTGTGGGATGTTCCAAATAAGTGTTTGATGAGCATTCCTCAACTTTCTCAGTCTTTTTTGCCTCTTGTGCCAGCTTTTTTGAAACATGTTGCAGGCATCAAATTCAAAATGAGCTAATATTTGCAAAAAATAACACAGTTTACCAGTTCGAACGTTAAGTATCTTGTCTTTGCTGTGTATTCAATTGGATATAGGTTGAAAGGGATTTGCAAATCATTGTATTCTGTTTTTATTTACGATTTACACAACGTGCCAACTTCACTGGTTTTGGGTTTTGTAGTTACACAGCTTAATCACCAAAAACCTCTCATGTGAAGAGCAGTCTTACAGTTACAGACACAGACTGCGCGGGTACTCTTGCCTTTTTAGATTATGTCATTTAGATTATGTTTAACTGGAATCAGAAAAGGAAAATTAAAAATGATGGATGCAATATGGAATGAGGGCAAAGTGACGACAGTATCTGTCAAAATGACAGACAACAAAAAAAGTTCCCGCAAGTGTGTTCATTTGCCTCAAACTCCATGGTTTTAAACTTCATTTTTCATTTGCAGCCACTCTGCTCTCCCAAACTCTCCATGCTGACAGCTGGTAGCACATGCAAAATCCTCCTTTAAAGGGGGTGGTCCACACCACTTTTGCGCCTTTTATCAATTGCGCACACAGTCATAGTAGATCACCTGCAACATGCTCAGTAATTGCGCATGCAATTTTTTAGTTTGCACAGGCAATTTGGTAAGTAATCATACAGATACACCAATTCCACAATGGTGTAGGAATTGTACATGCAAGAAAGCAAAACGAATAGCCAGGAGACACAGCAACAAGCTGCTCTGTATCTGAGGGGTTTGAACCGCAGATATAACACCGGGTGGATGACCCCGACATAGTACTCCACACAGATGCAGCACTGGAAGAGAACGCCCTGAGAGAAAAAGAAGACCTTTAAACTGATTTGCCACTGTAAATTAATTTAAAGCACAAACCATATAGCATCCAGAGCAAACAGGAATTTGGACAGAGCCAGGTTAAGGGAAAAGAAGTCTGAGCCCATCTTCTCTATGGAAGCCCCGAAAATCAGCCAGATGACGCGGCCATTCAGGGGGGCACTGAGGATCAAGTTGGTTATGGATGACACCTGCACCAATGTTAAGAATTTAAGGAAGCTGGGGCTGATTGATGAGGAATCCTCCACGATGGTTGTGTTCATTTCTGTGACTGTGAACAAGAGGAGGACAACATCAAACACTGGAACAACATTTAGTGCCCTATTGTATGCCCGGGGCAAAGCGTTATTTGTGTGAAGTGTGTTCACCGATTTCTGCCTGATGTAGCTGCCATTTTTCAGTCTAGCTGTTTAAATAGCAAATGATCATGTGCTCCTGTTTGTGTCCAGGAGTGTGTTTGTATGAAAAGGAGTGGTCAGGGTCAAAGCTGATGTGCTCCTAACTTCACTCCTAACCTGGCTGCACTCTAAACCTCCTTATACCTCTAAAGTCCATGGTGAAGTGTTTCTGCTTTTTTGAGGATGCATGAGAGAGTGAGAGACATCTGAGGGCTCAAAACACACTTTACTGAGCTTGTTTTACTCATATGTGATGAACAGCAGCTCTCATCTACTGTTGAACATCAGAGCATTCGCTAATGAATTAAATTCAAGGTTCAAGAGCTGAGAGACAGCGTGGCTCCTGTGGGCTATTCCTGTGCACTCCAATTCGTACAATACTCCCAGAAACAAGAAAAACACTCTCAATTGAAGATGATCACACAACTGGTTAAAACTTTATGTGGGGCTTTTAATTATTCATAATTTATAAAACCTAATTACCAATGAAAGAAATAACCAAGAGCACTACTTTCTGAAAAAAAAAAAAAATAATAAATCACAAAAATTCGAGGTTTGTGCCTCACAGATATGATATGGAAATACAATGTAACTTGATCGTTGAATGGCTGCTATGATGTCAGCTGTCAGACCTACTTGAGCCCTGAAAAAACACGTTTCTGTTTGTTGTAATTTGTTACAGTAAACACACTGCTGACATCAAAAAGCCCCCAAACCTCTATGCAGCATCACTTTGTGTGCTATCCTTCCTTTCAAACCAAACACCTTGGAAGTAGGTGGATGTCAGTGTAACCAGGTTATTTTATGTTATCTTATGGTCATTTTTTATAACAAAGTCCGTCAGGTTTCCATAGAAACGTGTAACTTCCGGTCACGTACATTTGCGTCGTCACGCATGTACCTGCAGGTACTGCGCCTGTCCAATCATGTCACTCGTAGCACCGGTAACTAGCTGTCCGCGCTGTCTCCCGTTCAGAAGGTGAGGGGAGGCACGAGGAGCAGCTACTACAGGTAGGTCACTCCAAACAAATATTATTTTCACTTGTAAATCCTCGCTTATATCATTCTAAAATGCCTCCGTTACGTCATTCAACCCTTTAGATGTCAACCAACGCCGGGGAGGGATCAGTTGGTCGCGTGGTTCGTCGGATATATATACTGGAATTGGTGAGTCTGTCTGGTTGTTGTTGTTAGCGCTAGCACTAGCGTTAGCATTAGCGTTAGCGTTAGCAATTATCAATGCATGTATATGGACTGGCTACGGTACCCCTAGCTTTTAAATGCTGATGTAGGCCTTTGAATTCATAATAACAGGTATCACAACTGTAGAATGTTTACTTTGACTTATGAAATGAATAGAATTATTTTGTGATTACTGACATGTTGTTTTAGAAATAAGCAACATTATTTTGGGAGAATTTGTCATGAATTTGAGAATTTGTCATGAATTTGAGAATTTGTCATGATCATGTATGAGCTGAATTAATGTATTGAAACCACATGCATTTTATTATGACATGGTTATTCTATTGTTGCTCATGAGGCATTGAATGATTATTGTGTACACTGATTTAACTAGTTGATGAAATGGTTTTGAGATATGGTCCTATTTACCTTGTGCAGGCCGGGGTGCCTGTAAGGACGCAGAATCAAAGCGATGGCGAGCTAGGACACTGGCTTGGAGCCAAGAAAACCCAGTGAAGAGCCTTTCCTGGTCTGGTAGGAGGCTCTGGCAGCCTTGTTCCCCCCTCACCTTCTCTTACACCCACACACTCACGCACTCGCACTTTTAAGACGTCATAGCCATGGACATTGAATGATTTGGACTCTACATGTTGCAGCGCACATGTTGGACAATTTCTGTGCGTCTCATCTTCTATGAACTCTTACAGATTATGTGTTTTTTGCGAGGGTATGGAATCACTGCCATTTTGTTACACTTGGACTGGGTTGATTTTTGAATGTTGATGCATCAAAAATATTGTGCACTTTACTATTTAACAATTGAACTCTGCAGATTGTAAATATTGGGGGTTTCACTGTATGTATTTCACACTTTAATATATGATACCAACTGCATTTAAAGTGCTACTTGTTGTTGTGTTTTTTTGTTTATTGTACCACTACCTCTAAGAGTCGAACCTGGTTTCTGTAGACCTAGTCCCCAAAATGCTAGCTTTATGCTGATATCTTATAAAGCTATAATCTAGCCCGTGTACTTGCTACATCAGGTTTAAGTTATTATTTCTCACTACGTTAAAAATACACCTTCAAAGTCCTTAGATTGTAACTCTGTTGTTATTAAAAACTTCAATTCAGTTCAGGCTATTATTTTAACTCACATGTACGAGTTAGTGTTGATCAGTTTTCTGGAGTCCTGGTGATGCAACTTTGAAGATAAAGTTCAGTCTGACTCAGAGAGTCTGGCATTGTCTACATATTCAGTTTATTGTTGACACAACCAAATACACTAGAACAATAATCCGACAACAGGCTGACATGACAAACATGTTTTCACTAGGGTGACGAATGGGTCCTGTTTTGGTTCCCTCACACAGCAAGCTGACAAATGTATTTAAATATATCATGAAACAGCAGAATGAATTAGAGTTTAGTGTTTGACCTCATCAATCCCTGCAGATGTATTTACATCAAGCATTTAAAAATAATCCATTTAGGCTTTCTTGAGTTGTACATGCCCTTTAGTGGGTTTAACATATCTCCTTTGTGTGGTTGAGCACTTCTATGAACGAACAATAAATCCACTGCATCAGGACTTCTCCCTCCTCCAGTTTGTGAAAACTATTATTTTTTTGGACAGAAGCATTTGTGCACAACCTCTGTCATCGGTGTTTTGAATATGATCCCAATTTAAAGCAAAATATGACCTCTTTAAAATTGCCTGACTTAGCTCAACAAAACTTTACGTTTCCCTCTATATATGCAAAAGTTGGCCAAAACATCAATGTTTTAAAGTAGCTTAACCCTTTAAGCACCAGAGTTTTTTCAAGAAGGTATTCAATTTTGCAATCAAGATTTGAAAAGGCTGTGGTTTGGAAGTGGTTAGAGATAAAGGCAGACTGTCAATGAGAAGAATCTTCAGAATCACTCAAAATTTGGGATGGAAGTAAATACACTAATCTAATTTGTTTTCACTCTCTAAGAACTGCTGGGCATATGTTTGTTTCATCCATTCGTTTCTGATTAGGCTCCAGAATTCACCATCCAAACAATGAGACAGGAAATCATTGGGCTCAAAATTTGTCAGATCCCTGTAACCACAATACCCGACAGGCTCATCAAAATGTCTGATCCACTTGTGATACTCTTCCTCATCTCTCAAGTAAATCCTGCCATCACCATCACTGATGGCGGGGTTTATGAGGCGAGCATGAACGCCCCATCGCTATTGGCTGTGCGTTTTTCCTGCAGCTTCTCCCTCGCCTGCCGGCTCCGCATTTTTTTTCATCCCACTACCACCGTCACCCTGCTTCCCAGACCACGTCCCCTCCACCTCGGCCACAGTGAGGCAAAGCATCGGCGTTGGTACGTGCTGCCTGGGGACTGTAATGGCGCAAGGACCCGCTGTCAGTTTGGTCCTCACTGGACGACTGAACGTCATCATCAGAGGGTTAATATTTCTTCAGCTAGTACTTGATGAATTACTTTGTCAACAGTGAACAGACCTCTCTGCATCGCGAGTATTCTAACTCACTCTGTTTCTCTCTCTGTTCTGCTCTATTACCACTACAGCCAATTCTGCATCTCCTCGATCTGGGGTCTGTTTTTCAACCAATATATACGCCGAAACTTTGAATAGAAACATGCCCACAAATGCTGTTCGGATTGAAGATACATGTGTCTGCCATCTCCTGGTCAACAACATTCAGCACCAAATTTGCAGCTATGGCCTGTTTTATTTAACAATTGTTGCTTGGCACAATTTTGTGACTTTGGCGCTTAAAGAGTTAAGTTATCACACAGATGGCATCTCTCTGGACTTGTCCATTGTTTCCTACAGTCTATGAAACACATTAAGACGGCTGTGGTGATTTCACTTTGCTGAAACTGGGGAGCTTTCCAGACCTGTGGAGGTAGAGGATGGGCTGTATGAACCCTGTTATCAGAGCAACACTTAAAAAACAGCTATAGAAAGGGTAAAATATATCTTGTGAAATGCAGCATTGCAGAGGAATGGCAACCATGTACATAAAAAAATTAATAGTCATAACAGTCGTGATGACTGAAATGATTTTAAAGGCTCGTCTCTTCATTGAGTTGCTTGTCCGCTTCCCTGTCTCTCCATCTCCTGGCCCGGGACGTTTCAGAGCCCAGAGGACTGAGAGGCAGCAGAAAAGCATCACAAAGAAGAACAACAAAGTCTGAATGAAGTAAGCATAGAGATACACAGGAATCCCATAGGTGTAGGAATTATATATGCAAGAAAGCAAATTCAACAGCCAGAGGACACAGCAACAAGCCACTCTGTATCTGAGGGGTTTGAACCGCAGATATAACACCGGGTGGATGACCCCGATGTAGTACTCAACACAGATACAGCACAAAAAGAGAGGACGGGCTGTGAATAGAAAGCCAAGAAAGAAGGCAAGGAGCATTCTACTGGTAGTTGTGAATAAGCATATATAAATTATGAGCCACATGCCAGACAGAGCAAACAAGAACTCAGACAACGCCAGGTTAAGGGAAAAAAAGTCAGTCGCCATCGTCTCTCTAGAAGCTCCCAATATCAGCCAGATGACGTATCCATTCAGGGGGGCACTGAGGATCATGTTGGTCACAGATGACACCACTCCAAGTATAAACAGCTCGTAGACACCATAGCTGGCTGGTAAAGGACTCTCTGCAACGGTTGTGTTCATTTTGTGACTGTGAATGAGAAGAAGAGAGTTTAATATCTCATCGATCACTTTGACATTGTTACTTCATAGATAAAAATTCAAGCCCATGAATTTCATTGATTTAAGAGGAGGTCAACCCCAATATCTCATGACAGCCTCTTTGTTATTAAGCTCCAAATAGATTCTTGTTGTTCCCACAGACTTGTTTTAGAGGAAACTTCTGTGCAATCAATCTTTGAATCGAGTAAATCCAAAATTTGTTCAATAGGATTCAAATCCGGACTTAAACTTGACCAGTCCATCATTTCCAGTACTCCAGAGTCCTTTCTCTTGGTCAAATAGCCTCTGCACAGCGTCAAAGTCTGCTTGGGGTAATTGTCTTGTTGGTCGTTGAACCCTCGACCAATCAGATTTAGTCTAGTAAAGATTATACGGTGCACTAAGATGTTTTAGTAGACGTTCTGGTTCATGACACTGTTGATTTTCACTCATTTGCACCAAGGTTTTCACAAGTCTCCACCATGTTTCACCGTGGGTGCAATGCATCTGGCATCAAAACATCCTCCCCCTTTTCTGCAGACATATACCCGATGACACTGACTGAAGAGTTCAGACTTGATCTTGTCCATCCAGCGTACCGTCCCTCAGTCATCAACAGTCCAGTGTTTGTTCTCCCCAGCAAATCAGAGTTGTTTCTGGATGTTTATGGGTCCTTAGCCTTACTCAGACTTTCTCTGACTCTGATCTGGAAGCCAGACAGTTGGACTTGAGTAATAGGGACTTGGACTTGAGTCAACTCGAACTTGACTCAGACCTGGGAGGTAAAAACTCTAGCCTTGACTTGGACTTGGGAGACAATGACTCCAGACTCAACTCGACTTGAGACAACATGAGTTGGAAAAATTATAGCACATATTTTTTTCGTTGTTTTTTTTTAATTTTTTCACGTGGATATCATTCTAGTATGACCAAAGTGGTCTGTGTGCATGCCACGCTCTCTAGCAGTTTCAGACTGGCTCCTTTATTTATTTATTTTTTTATTTTCCTGTAAACAAGAAGCACAGGCAGGCTGGCAGCAGGCATGCACGCACTGTGATCAAAATGTTCAAAATAAACATTTTTTTTGTCTCAAACATGTCATTGGAATGTAGCCTTTACCATCTACCTAGGTCTAAATGACCAGATATGTAATGTAGTAATGGATAAATGAACAGCTTTATGCTGCTTTAATCCATCAGACTAGTCTGCATGCTCTTTTTGACCTTTGACCTTAGGAAGATAAGGTTTCTCTCTTCAAGATATAAACCTGAGTGCTTTTTGGGTGGGCTGGGGAACAATGGTGAGGGACTTGGCATAATCTGTGACTCGGCTTGACTTGCCCACAACAGAAAAAAACTTGGGACTTGCTTGAGACTTGGACCAGATGACTTGACACTCACTTAGGACTCAGATCGGAGGGACTTGGGCAATTGTCTGCTCGAAGCATTCAACTCTGCCTGAAGATCAGTTCTGGTCTCCCTTCTGTGTGTAATACTTAAAATCTTCAGGTGTCTGACATCTGCTTCACTTAACTTTTGTTTCCTGCCTCTTCCTTGGTGCATTTTGTCTCAGTAAGTCGGAGCAACTGACTCCAAGACGTACCGGACCGCACTGTGAGAACACTTTGTCTGAGAGACCATCCAGCATCATGACGTGCTTTCATATGGACTCTATGATGTTTAGAGAGCTCTCTAAGTTTTACACCTTTGAACATGAACTGAATTCAACTATATACCGAAATTTCAGCCAGCTCACCAGGCCTCTCTGAGAGGACAGTAATTAATCTAACCTTGTGCAGCAACTGTGAGTGAGGACATTCTGGCTTCACTTCCGACATGTGATGAGGAGAGTTTGTTTTACAAACTTGCCCCTTTGCAGTGACTAGCAGCTGTCCCTACGTGTCCTGGCGTCTTTCATGTCATGTCAGTCTGTCATTGTGTAATGCTTGCCTACTTTAAGTTTGTTGGACAGTGCAAAGTGTAGTCTTTATTGTGCGACAATACGGAGTTGATCTATGCATTTATTCATTCAACAGGCTGCATTACAGCTGGGAATTCCTCCCCGAATGGCTGAGAGATCCTAACCTGAACGTGCATAATGCTAAAGTCAGGACGAGGGGGAAAATAGGAGGAATCCAACAAAGGCTGAGGAAACAGAGGCTAAAGCATATCCTACTCCCCAGTATGATTCTCTCTGGGAATCTTCATCTTCATCTTGGTGGTGTACATTCACCCCAGAATGGATGTTGACAAATTTGCAGATGCTATCTCTCACGTGGCTCACAACCTCCAATCACATTCTCCGGATGCTCCTCACTTTATCCTTGGCAATTTCAACAAGTGTGAACTTGACAAGTCCCTGAATCTCCACCAATATGTTGACTGCCCCTCGTGGCTAAAAAAGACCCTGGATTTATGCTATGGTACAATTCCTCAGGCCCTGGGGGCGTTTCCTTGATCCCCCATCGGATCAGCTGATCATGACACCATACTCCTCCTGCCGTCCTACAAAGGAGGAAAGTGAGCACTCGGACTGTCAAGAGATGGACTGATGAATCCATTGAATGCTTGCAGTTTGAGCTCAACTTTACTGATTGGGATATGTTTATGAATACTGGTGATGTGGATCAGTTAGCTGATGCTGTGGGTAGTTATATGTATTTTTGTGAGGACAGCTACATCCCCAGGGCACAAATAAAAATTAATGCTAATAATAAACCCTGGATATCCAAGTCCCTTAAAGCCTTGTTAAATTGTTAAACGAGAAATTAAACTGGCAAAAATCAAATATAAAAAGTCTCAGTATCAAATCTGCTTGGAGGGTCATTAAGACTATGATAGGGACACAAGAGAAGGCCAGTGGGGGCACTGTTTCCTGTGGCCCTTTTGATAACAACTTAAATCTGGTGAACGGTCTGAATGACTTTTATTTTAGATTTGATCATTTAGATTTTAGAAAAGAGCAAGACCGTATAAGGGCACTCACGGCCTCCTATTCTTATAGACTTCTTTCATTTAGAAGTCTATGGTTCTGAATTCCTTTAAAGCCATCAACATAAAAAAAGTCCTGAATGGACTGCATGAGTGGTAGAGCTCTGAAGTCCTGTGCCAGACAATTGAGCAATATAGTCCATTTTATTCATCAGATTTCTCTTAATGAACAACGGGTGCCAACACCTTGGAAACAAGCAACTGTTGTTCCCATTGCAAAAAATAAGTCTGCCAAGGAGATGAATGATTTTAGACCTATTGCTCTTACATCACATTTAATAAAATGTTTTGAAAGAGTGATTAATCAATAATCCTTGAAAAAACTGAGGCTCTTCTGGACCCTATGCAGTTTGCCTATAGGAGCAATAGAGGGGTGGAAGACGCCACACTCACCTTACTTAACCTACTTTATCAGCACCTTGAAAAAAGAAAGACCCACGCTCGCCTCCAATTTGCTAACTTTTCCTCAGCATTTAATACAATCCAACCTCATATTTTTATTTCGTTTTAATCTTGACCTCTCTTTGGTTGGATGGATTCTTGATCTTTAGACTATCAGACCACAGAGAGTCAGAGCTAATGGAGGTCTGTCTGATGAGCAGCTCTCGTCTACTGGCTCTCCGCAGGGCTGTATTCTATCCCCGCTATTGTTCATTTTGTACACAGATGACTGCAGCAGCCTCCATGACAACAGGCATGTAATAAAATATGCTGACAACACAGTTGTCGTCAGTCTGCTCCAAAACGATGAGGACGGGCAAGGGAGGGTTTTAGATGACTTTGTCGAGAGTTGAAAATCAGTATACTTAAAGATAAATGTAAGCAAAACAAAGGATATGCTTATCGATTTTAGAAAAAATCACCCCATTCCTCAGCAGTCAGTTATTGCCAACAAGTCAGACGAAATTGTGAGCACCTGTTAAAATCTAGGCACAATTATCGAGGATAAGCTGCAGTGGGAGGAGAATACCGATGCCATTCACTCCAAAGCACAGCAAAGACTGTTTCTGTTGAGGAAACTTACTTCTTTTAGTGTGGACTAACCTGTTTAACCCTGTTTACCGATCCTTTATCGAATCATTGTTAACTTTTGCTTTTATCTGTTGTTTTGGTCACCTGAACGAGAGGTACAGAGCCAAATTACAGAGAGTGGTGAACACCTGCTCTAAAATTACAAGGGTGCAGCAGTTGAGCCTCATTGTATGACAGACATTTTATCTGCACCTTATTTTGTATCTCTTTTATGTATTTTTAATCTCTTTTTTCTGTAAATTATGCCACTTTGCACTATTTAAGCACTGGTAGGTAGGGATGGGAATTGATAAGATTTTATCTATACCAATGCTATTAATGATCCTGCTAATCGATCCAATTCTTTGACGATTCCCCGATTGATTCCTGCAGATTTTCTGTGTGGGCAAATGTTGGCCTGTGGATTTTCAGTGGCAACAATGTCAAACACACGTCACAGCATAGATAACTTCTTCTGCAAGTTGTTGGTGTTTCCACTCACTTAAGGCTGTGCAGTAGACACCTTTTTGTAAAAGAAAAATTAAGCCACAATTCTGACCTCTTCTGAACCCTGTCAGTGGAATTGATAAGGGAATTGATTAGCAAAAAGACTCATGATATCGATACTTTGATGGAGCTGTTATCGGTTCTCAACTAGAATTGGTTTTCGATTCCCATCCCTACTGGTAGGTGGCTCACACTTCTATAGTTGATTTGTGGCCTGTTAATTTTTTTGTATTTGTGTTTTTATGTCTAGTGTGTGTGTATGTCTGGTTATGCTGCACCTGAATTGTCCCTTGGGGACAATAAAGACTTACAAACAAAATAAACAAAGAGACTTATGTTCCTTGGCACAGTACCGCCTGCCTACAAAATTGTCTGATTGGCCTGTAACAGATGTGACTGACGCAATTATCATCCGATCATCTGCCGGACTTGCTTCTAAATGGGTCTACCCTCCCCAGAAACTTTCTATGGGCCCTTTTCTAGATGAGATAGTCAAATATAGTTAACGGTCCATCCGGCATGACAGATTGTAAGTAATCAACCACTGAAACCAAATCTTCTGTTCAGGAATGTAAATAAATAAATATAAATTGACAACTTTATCATGAAATAACAATTTTCTTTGCTATTTTTCTATTAATTTGAAAACTGATGGATAGCAATATTTATTATATTTTACCCTATAAAATATAATTTTCATTAAAGAGCTTCTACATACTGATGTATTAACCATGACAGAAAATGTAAAAAATGATTCTGGCCACAACCAAGACTGTTAATTTAGGGCAATTGTGGAATAGACCTTACATTAGTTAAGTATATTTGTTAAGCACTCTATATATTGCATTATTTCCAACTTTCCTGATGTATGCTGTATCTTTTTATGTAAAATGAATCTAAAAAAAACTTTGATCTGGCTCTCTGTTAATCCCCTCCAACAGCAGCTTTGCAACCCTATTTATGTCAACAAAATGCTTTGATTGTTGCTGCTAAATATTCCAAGAACACTAAATATTGTCAGTATTGAAATGTTTTCTCTTAACTCTGAGTCTAGTTAAGTTTTCTTTTTTAATTTTCAATTTTGAAGTAACAAAGTTACTGTAACAATGTCAGCACAATGCATTAGAACAGACTTTGCCTTCACAAAACTTGTCTGACTGGGTAACCTGGCTGCTTTGATGAGAGGCTATATCCTACAATGCTATGTATGGACCTGATTTACAGCCATTAAATGATAAAACAACGATGTAGATGCATGTAAAGTGTGTAAAACCCTTATAACTTGGTAAGAACTCAAGTCTAGAAGCTAAAAAATGTGCCACTCAGTGGTGAAATATACAATGACATAAGGCAATACTTTATTGTTAAATGGTTCAGATTATGTCTGCTGACAAAACTCTGTAAACTCAGAATCTGTCATCAAAAACATCATGTTCTTGTAATGAATCAACAACCCTCTGCTCTTCCTCACTTTTCTAAGTTATCCTTCCTTTTAAACCAAACACCTTGGTCATCAGGCTTGACAGAGGACTTTTCAATAAGGATGTAAGCAGATGTAAGTCTTCTGTCGTACTCTTAACTCAACAGATGCAACACCTTAAAGTTCATAGAGGTTAAACTCTCTTGAAAATAAGAACTTGTACCGCAAGAGGCTAATATTTAACTTACGTGTAAAGAAGCTGCTTTGATCAGTTTTCTTGATTCCTGGTGATGCAACTTTGAAGATAAAGTTCAGTCTGACACAGAGAGCCTGGTATTCTCTTCATATTCAATTTATTGTTGACACAACCAGATACACTAGAACAACAATCTGTCAGCCTGCTGACATGACAAACATGTTTTCATTAGGGTAGCAAACGGGTCCTGATTTGTTTGCCTCACACAGCAAGCTGATAAGTGTATTTAAATATATCATGAAACAGCAGAATTAATAGAGTTTGGTGTTTAACCTCATTAATCCATGCAGATCTCTTTACATGAAGCATTTAAATCATCTACTTTAGGTTTGTTGATTTTTACATGCCTTAAGTGGGTTTAACATATCTCCTTTGTGTGACTGGACTTGTGAGCTCCTGAGAGTGACCCATTCTTTCATAAATGTTTGTAGGAGCAGTCTGCACACTGAGAGGCTTGATTTTTTGCACCTGTGGCCATGGATTGATTGAGACACCTGAATTCAATGATTTGGATGGGCGAATGAATATTTGTGGCTATGTAGTGTATATTTTCCTTGCACTCAAGGCAAATTCATACATCAGTGTATAGTAACTGACACTGACAATGAGTGCTGGAGGAGTATGACATTACCCGATGGCCCACTGACTAATTATAGACGGATTTTAAATGTTTGCCAAGATAGATGTAAGAGAAGGGGAACTTTGGTGCTGCTGAATGCTGTTCAAAGTTATTATGACGGCACTCAACAAATGCCCTATTAAGCTGACATATATGCCATTTCACTCTGTCCTCTAACACCGTTAGCTGATGTACGTTGAACTATGGGTGTGGAGCCAGAACATCTGCCAACAGAGCTAAATGCAGTTGTAACTGAGGGTAGCAAAGGTAAGTGGAGGTCAGCTCTTTCGGAAGTTTACAAGCATGTTATTGAATATCAAAAATAACTCAGCATGCATGATTTTTTTTGACATATCCATTGAAATCAGTTCTTGCCCAACTGATGTTAACTTAGTTCTGTGTGGACTGACTTAGCTCGACAAAGCTTGACATTTCCTTCTACATCTGCAAAACTTGGCCTAAACTCTAGTGTTTTAAGGCAGCTTAAGTTATCACACAGATGGCATCTCTCTGGCTTCATCCACTGTTTCCCACAGTCTATGAAACACATTTAAGACGGCTGTGGTGATTTCACTTTGCTGAAACTGGGGAGCTTTCCAGACCTGTGGAGGTAGAGGATGGGCTGTATGAACCCTGTTATCAGAGCAACACTCAAAAAAAAGACAATGATAGCGTAAAATAGTTCAGGTGAAATGCAGCATTGCAGAGGAATGGCAGCCATGTGCAAAAATAAACTGATAGTCATAAAAGTCAGGATGATTGAAATGATTTTAAAGGCCCGTCTCTTTGTTAAATTGCTCGTCCTCTTCCCTGTCGCTCCATCTCCTGGCCCGGGATGTTTCAGAGCCCAGAGGACTGAGAGGCAGCAGAAAAGCATCACAAAGAACAACAACAAAGTCTGAGTAAAATACACATAGAGATACACAGGAATCGCAAAAGTGTAGGAATTATATATGCAAGACAGCAAATTAAACAGCCAGAGGACACAGCAACAAGCCACTCTGTATCTGAGGGGTTTGAACTGCAGATATAACACCGGACGGATGACCCCGATGTAGTACTCAACACAGATACAGCACTGGAAGAGAGGACGGGCTGTATAGAGAAAGCCAAGAAAGAAGAAGAGAACCTTTTCACTGATAGCTGAGTGTAAATACACAAGAAGTGGGAACCAAATGCCACAGAGAGCAAACAAGAACTCGGACAAAGCCAAGTTAAGGGAAAAGAAGTCAGAAGCCAACTTCTCCCTGTTAGTCCCCAATATCAACCAGATGATATAGCCACTCAGGGGAACTCCGAGGATCATGTTGGTTACAGATGCCACCACTCCCAGTGTAAACAGTCTGTAGACACCATATCTGGCTGATGGAAGATGCTCTGCAATGGTCGTGTTCATTTTGTGGCTGTGAATGAGAAGAAGAGGGTTTAATGTCTCATTGATTTTTTAACATAGCTACTGTATTGATAATCATTAAAGCACAGTGATTTCATTGATTTAAGAGGAGGTCAAACCCCAAAGTCTCATGATTCACAATCCCAAACCCCCTTTTATTAAGACTATCTCAACAGGTGCAGCCTTTTAAAGTTTGTAGAGGTTAAACTCTTTTAACATTAAAAGCTTGTTATGAAGAGGCTAATATTTAACTTACATTAAAAGTAGTTGTTGTTGACCAGTTTGCCAAAGTCCTGGTGATGCAGCCTTGAAAATAAATATCTGAGTCACAGAGAGCCTGACGTCCACTTC